>BQMZ01000340.1:0-83424 GCA_036984285.1 Chlamydomonas sp. KOR1
GAATGGGGCCGGGACCAGTTCCAAGACTATGCCAAGAAGACTGTCCTGCCCCAGGTGGGAACACCAAGCCGGTGTACGATATCCTTTCCAGAACACCGAGCCGCTACAGCAGGCTGATTGGAGAGGGCCTCGCACGTGGACACCAGACGATGATGTGTGCATGTCCTTTGTCACACACCCATACCTCCACCGTGCTTCATGCACACGTGCAAACCCCTGGGCCCGCTGCCCGCAGGCGGCCTTCAGCCTGGCCTTCCTCATCGCGGCCCTGGTCGCCCTCGTGGTGTTCCTGCTGTGGTGAGTGCCTGGTGGCTTGTAGCGATCAAAGTTAAAAGGGATCGGAGGCAAGGACAGCCCCCAGACATGCTGATTATGCCTGCCAGGTGCCTGACCGCGGTGGTATCTGGTACATCACGCAAGTATATGTTGACCTGCTGCATTTCAAACCACCCGTACGCCCCCCACGACGTGTTCTGATTCTGTGCCTGGCTGCCCACGCGCACACAGGCGCGCCATCCGCGGCTGCTGCGTGCACTGCTGCGGCCGCGAGCGCTGTGCGGAGCGGCAGGCGGCGGCGGACCCCCGGGAGCTGCTGGGCGGCTGCGGGTACTGGCTGGCCAAGGTAGTGCACCGGGTGGCGGGGAGAGGGCTGTGCGGGTACGGAGCAGGCGTGAGTGCAGTGGGGCCATGGCTTCGACGCCCTCGAACGTGTCGGCGGGCGGGTTGACGCCTGAAGCGATGGAGCCGGAAGCGCCTTTGGTATAAGTTGTGATGTCGGGCTCCACTATCTGCCCGCTCGTCTGCTGTGGTCTGGCCCGACTCTGCTGGCTTCCTAGACTTCCGCCGGCGTCTCAAACCTAGCGGCTCCAAACCCGTCCTGTGTTGACGCCCACAGGCCGGCACGCTGCTGCTGGCGGCCGCGGTGTTCGGTGGCGCCGTGTACTGCATCGCCACCGCGCAGCGGGAGGTGCTGCACGTGCTGTGGGGGCCGCTGGACGGCCTGGCGGCACACCTCGACAAGGTGCGGGTGGGGAAGGTGGGCGGGATATGCGGCTGGAGGTTAGCAGAGACTGAACACAGGGCCCTGTGGCCTATCGCAACTGGACGTCCATCACGGCCCTTCCCCTCCTTGCTGTTCCCCCTCCTCTCCCTTCAGATGGCCAACAGCACCGAGGCGCTGTTGCGCGGGCTTGACGGCGCCTACCCCATCCTGACCGACCTGGAGGCGCTGGGGGCGGACATGAACTTCACGGCGCTGCAGCGGGACCTGCAGGTGGGGAGTGGCACAGGGAGAGGCAGGGCGGGACCTGGGCAGGAGCAACACGTGATACATCAGGCGCAAGGAGTTTCAGACCCTGGCGCCTTGTTCCGGCTGTTCAGGTTGGCACGCGTGAAGAGCCAGTGGGAAAAGCCTTATAACCGGCCTCCCTGTCTGGCCAAGCCATGCGGCAACTTGTACAACCTGCATTTACGTCCACGGCACATGCGTTCCCTCAGCACCGGCATGTCCCTGTCCTGACGCTGACGCCGCCCCACCCCACCCCACCCCATGCAGGGCGTGGCTGCGCTGCTGGACGCGCCCGCCGCCAACCCCGCAACGCTGGAGGCCGCGCTGGGCGGCATGGCGGGCGCCGCCGCCGCCCTCAGGCAGCAGCTGGCGGACGCCAAGGCGGCGGCGGACGCGGCGTCCCCACCCGTTGCCGCGCTGTCGCTGGGCCTGGGGCCGCTGGGCACGGCGCCCACGGACTGCGGCGGGTGGTCGGGGCGGCTGGCGGCGCTGCAGGCGGAGGTGGAGGCGCTGGCGGCAGACACGGGGCCGTGAGTCGTCCGCTGCGTTAATTAGCAGCATGTTGACATGAGCACCCAGCAGGCCGCTTGGCCACACCGCCTGGAATGTAACGCAAAGTGGCAAAGAATGTATGTCAGCTGTGCAAACCGCATGTGCTCTGCAAACCCAGGTGCAGAAGAGGTGAGCCCACGTCCCCCCCACCCCTCTCGCGCCATCTCAACTCCCCAGGACGTACGACACCTCCGGGCTGAGGGCCGCGCTGGACGCTGCCCCTGTGGCTGCCTCCTGGCAGCCGGGCGTTGACCTGGCTCTGGGCGCGTTGACCGTCTGGGCGGCGCTGCGTGACGGCAGCGCGCTGGGGGGCCTGGCGCTGCGGCTGGCGGGGCTGGGGGCGGCGGTGGAGGGGGTCAAGAGCAACCAGGTGGGCCGGGCCGCGGGGTGGGGCAGGCCAAGGCAATTAGGAGCGGGAGGTGGCAGTTTCGGTCAGCCAAGTGGTCGCCGTCCTACAGGCGCCCCTAACTACCAAGTAAGGGAAAGGACATTGCGTACTGCCGGCCCTGACAAGCCCTTCCGGCCCCACACCAGGTAACGGCTCTGCGCTCCGCCGCCAGTGCCCTGCTGGAGGTGTGGGCCGCAGACGGCGCCTTCGTGGCGGACCTGCTGGGCCGCGTGGACGTTATACAGGTGGGGGATGCCATCAAGTCCCTGGGTGCGGCGGAGTTTACCGTCTGTCCCCGCCGCCCCACCGGTCACACATCAAACACAAGGGTCACGAGGAGACCTGTCCTGGCGCTGCGCACGTGCCCCAGCTGCCCACACGCCACGTTGGCCCCCCCTCACACCTCCCACCCCCCATGCAACCTCAGGCCACCGTGGCGCGGCTGGACAACGCCACCTTGGTGTCGCTGGGGGAGCTGCGCTCGCTCTTCGCCGCCGTCAACGCCACAGTATCGCGCATACAGCCCGCAGCCTCCACCAACCCCTCCACAAACGACACAGCGACAACCAACTCCACAGCCAGCGACACGACGAACTCAACCTCCAGCTCCACAACTCCAAGCCCCGTAAACGCCAACTCGACTGCCAACGCCGCCACGGCCAACGTCACAGCCGCCCCCGGCCCCCTGCTGCCCTCCCTGGACGCGCTGGCCGCCCGTCTGGCGCTGGACCCCTCCCTGGGGGCCCTGGCGGTGGGGCTCACCGGCCTGCAGGCGGCCCTGGCCGCATTGCCGCCCAACACCACCGCCGCCGCCACCGCCGCCCTCTCCGCAGTCAAGTGAGTGAGCCGCGAACCCATGACACTCCTTTGTCATGGACCGCCAGAGGCAACTTGGACATGCGCATGTGCAGCCCGAGCCTGCACGGATCTCCTGTCCCGGCGAGCAGCGCATCGCGCTTCCCGTACCTTGGCCAATGCCTTGCCCAACCGCCCCTCCCATACACCGCCAATGCCTTGCGCAACCGCCCCTCCCATACACCGCCAATGCCTTGCCCAACCGCCCCTCCCATACACCGCCAATGCCTTGCCCAACCGCCCCTCCCATACACCGCCAATGCCTTGCCCAACCGCCCCTCCCATACACCGCCAATGCCTTGCCCAACCGCCCCTCCCATACACCACCAATGCCTGCCCAACCGCCCCTCCCGTACACCGCCAATGCCTGCCCAACCGCCCCTCCCGTACACCGCCAATGCCTTGCCCAACCGCCCCTGCCATACACCGCCAATGCCTTGCCCAACCGCCCCTCCCATACACCGCCAATGCCTTGCGCAACCGCCCCTCCCATACACCGCCAATGCCTTGCCCAACCGCCCCTCCCATACACCGCCAATGCCTTGCCCAACCGCCCCTCCCATACACCGCCAATGCCTGCCCAACCGCCCTTTCCATACACCGCCAATGCCTGCCCAACCGCCCTTTCCATACACCGCCAATGCCTGCCCAACCGCCCTTTCCATACACCGCCAATGCCTTGCCCAACCGCCCTTTCCATACACCGCCTATGCCTTGCCCAACCGCCCCTCCCATACACCGCCAATGCCTTGCCCAACCGCTCCTCCCATACACCGCCAATGCCTTGCCCAACCGCTCCTCCCATACACCGCCAATGCCTTGCCCAACCGCCCCTCCCATACACCGCCAATGCCTGCCCAACCGCCCTTTCCATACACCGCCAATGCCTGCCCAACCGCCCCTCCCATACACCGCCAATGCCTGCCACATGTGAGGCTCGCGTGCCTCCTGACACGTGGCCTCCCAGCAACATCTTCACCCTCACGCCAACGCGGGTGAGGAGGAACTACATGGACCATCCACATTTCACCTCAACCACCTGACCCCTGTCCACCTCCCCCGGCAGGTCCTCCCTGGCGGACCTGGAGCCCCGCCTGGCCGCCACCGCCTCCGCCCTGGCGGCCTACGAGGCGGACGCAGCCAGCCAGGCGCTGTTCGACGCGCTCAAGGTGGGGGTGGGGTTGGTGGCGGTGGGAGTGCTTTGCGCAACGGGCACCTGTTTGTGTGTGTGTGGGTGTGTGGGTGGGTGTGGGTTTGCTGTCGGTGGTAATGGACATGTATGCCATGTAGGGGCCATGTAGGCGCTAGCTAACGCGACAGTCACGCGTGGCAGAGTCAATCTGCCAAACTGGTCGAACGTGCTCTCGCCGTTACTGTCGCCCGTGGCACCCTACCGTTCTCTTTGCAACCGCTGAGCCAGCACCAAAGTGTTGTTCCCTTTGTTCTTCCGCAGAACACTATCATCGGCGTGAACAACACCAGGGAGCTAAATGCAGCCGCCAAGGATGCCACCGCGGCCGCTGCCGCCGATCCCTCCCTCGCCGCCGCCGCGGCGGCCGCGTCGGACGCGGCGCTGTCCGCCTCCGTCGCCCCCGTCGGCAGCGGCGTGGCAACGGCCTCCGCCAGCATTGGCGCCGCCGCTGCCACGCTGGCGGCCACGCTGGCGGATCTGGCGCCGTACAGTGCGCTGGCGGCAGCCGCCAGGGAGGTGTACGCGAGGCTGCCGACGCCGCAGTCGCAGGTGAGAGCCTGTCACATGCGACCTACCAGTATATGCACTGCTGCCTGGTTGGCGAGACCGAAATCACTGGGCTGTTGATTGCGTTGCAGGCGCAGGTTGGCCACCAGGCTGCCCCACCCAGCCGCCGTGCACGTCCGATATCAGCCGGCGCAGTGCAGTACAGTCCCCTGGAGCCTTAGGCCAGCTGGCCCGTTGGCCTCTTCCCATTCGCCCACCCCTCAGGTCGTGTCCCCGCTGCAGTCCAGCGTGGCCTCCCTGGAGGCCCAGGTGCTGGGCGTGCCGGCGGAGGTGCGCGGCCAGGTGGCGGCGGCGCAGGCGGACCTGGGCAAGGGGGCCACGGAGCTGCGCAGCAAGGTGGGCCGGGGGGCACCGCATGGGACAAGGGGAGGGGCCCAGGGCCACGGCGCGATGTGACCCCTTTCGGTGGTCAGCGATCTTTTGCACGCACAGCCGTTCGCATGTCCACTCGCCATGTGTGTGGCTCAATGGTGAACATATACCGTAATCCTCCAAACCTGCTGCTTCACCAGCAACTTCCTGTCACGCGTGACTCCTTCCGCCCCCGCCCCTGACCCTGACCCCGCGCCCCCTGCCCCTCCACCCTCCAGCTGGGGGACAAGGTGTCGCGTCTGCAGTCCGACTACCGCGACGACGCTGAGGCCGCCGACCTGCGCCGCTACCAGGCCACCTGCGCGTTGTTCGGCCTGGCGGCGCTGCTGGCGCTGATGCTCTTTTTCTTCGCCGCCGTCAACTGCCCGCTGGGGCTGTGCACGCTGGTAACCTGCGCGCTGCTGCTGTCCTCGCTGTTCTTCCTGCTGGCCGCCGGCCTGGCGGTGGGTCTGGTGGGCGCGCAGGACGGCTGCTACCACGCGGAGCACGTGGCGGTGGCGGCGCTGGGGTCATCGTTCGCCTCAGCCTCCGCCTCGTCGCCCTCCGCGTCGGCTGCCGCAGCCGCAGACCCCTCTGCGGCCCCTGCTGCGGCAGGGACCACCTTTGTGGTCAACAACGACGGCAGCATATCCACCTTCCCCGCCCCGCCTAGCAGCAGCGGCTCTGGCGGTGCGGCTGGCGGTGCGGCTGGCAGCGGTGGCACGGCCCGCGTGCTGCTGGAGTACTACTTCTTCAGCACCAGTGTCGACGGCAACGGTGCCGGCAGCGGCGGCGTGCGGGACGTGCTGCGGCAGGCGGGGGTGGTGGACGTGGACGGGGTGCTGGCGGACGTGACGGGGCAGGTGGGGCTGGGGGTCGGGGAGGAGGGCCGGAGAGAGCTGTAGGGCGGGGCGGGTGGGGGAAGCCGGGGGCTGGGCGGTTGGGCAAGGCGTGGCGTTCACGGCGGCCCGCCGCGGTAGGAGGCCAAGTCGTCACGCGCAACGGCCGCCAATACAAGACAAAGCCTGCGTTCCCTCACCAGTTTGACTGCGTCACCCTACACTGACTCCGCACGCGCCCCCGCCCTCTCCCCCACCCACCCCCAGGTGGACTCCATCATCGCCTTCCTCACCTCCCGCTTCATCCCCCGCGCCAGGCTGCAGGCCGTCTTGGACGCCATCACAGCCTTCGTCCGCAGCATCACGGAGCAGGTGCGTCGGAGCGCGGGGGCATGCCTGTGGTGCCTGTGGTGCCGGCCGCAAACTGCCGCATCGTCGCTGATCAGTTGGCACCGGTGGCACCGGTGGTGGATTTGGCCGCGCCCAAACTGCCTCATCGAGCTGCCAAGGCCACGCCAATCCTCCAGCCCGGCACTGGGTGTACGGCTGACACAAACTGCCGTCTGCCCCCGCCGTGCCCACCATTGAAGTTGCGATGCACCCGCCCTTCTCCCTTGACCTAACCCTTCTACAGCCCCCTTTGACCCTGGGCCCTTACCCTGGCCCCTGGCCTTACCATGGCCTTGCTCCACAACAGGCAGGCACCCCATCCCTGGCTCCCCTGCAGGTGGACGCCCTCCTGGCCCTTGCGTCCGCCTCCGTGGTGCGGCCGCTGTACGCAGCGCTCAAGGCCGTGCCGTGCTGCCACGTGGCTGGCTGGGTGGCGGAGACCTGGGTGGCGCTGACGGCTGGCGGCTGGCTGCTGCTGGGCGGCGCACAGGCGGCCATGGCGCTGCTGGGGCGGCTGGACGGGCTGCCGGGGAGCAGCTGCTGCGCCTGCCGCCCGCTGCTGCTGGCACGGCTGGAGGGGCAGGTGGGGGAGGGGGCTATGGGGCAAGGGAGAGGAGGAGGTGGAACAGTGCATGGGATGGGGCAGGCTTGTGACTCGGAGCCGACTGGCGCCGAGCGGTAGGCAGGGTAACAGTGAGGTGGGTGCCATACTGTTTCGTACTTTTGCACCAGTCAGTAAATGGCAGGCGCATGATGGGTAGTGCACAGGTGGTGGGATGGGCGAGGCAGCCGGCCCGCGGCTTCCGGCCGTGGCGTCGAGCTGTGCGTCCTCCGAATCTGCTTGGTGCACCCTACGCCACATGCTCCCGGCCACCCATACCGTGCTGCCGCTGGCCCGCAGGTGCACCCGGAGGAACGCTCCACCACCAGCCGGCCGCCGTCGGAGTCGCCCAAGAAGCCGTACCAGCCGTACACCCAGCCAGCCGCCGCCGCGCCGCCGCCCCAGCAGGCCATGGTCGCAACGGGACAGCCGCCACCCGCGTACGGCGGGTACCAGCCGTACGAGGGCGCGTACGAGCTGCAGACGACCTACGCGCCCGTGCAGCCATTCGTCAGCGGCCCAACGTACGCGTACGGAGACCCGTACGGGCAGCCGCAGTACCGCTGACCCGCTGCCTTGCTAGCAGGATGCAAGGGCCGCAAGCGGCGCCAACGAACGTGTCTTATGTGTGCGGAGGCGTTTCCGACCTGGATGCAGCCACGGAGGTGTTTGGTGAGCGGTGCATGTGCATGTGGGAGCGTGCGGTCTGGGGCAACGGCTTGCTATGCAGGCGACGGCACAACCCTTCATAGCATGGCGGTGCGAAAGCGCCCATCCCTTGCTTTTATGGTATTCATGAATGTTGTATTGGCGTGCCGGACCGGAGACAGCGATCTTGCATTCATGGGTTAGGATACTATTCTGTTGTAATGACGGAAGTGGACGTCTGAGTGTAGGCTTTCCGTGTGTAAGCGTTGCTGACAGTGAATTGAGTGCATAGCAGCTGCGACTGTGACGTGGGCGCATGGCATCATCTGCAGGCTGTGGGCATGGGTGACAGCGCCAAAGGCATGTTTGGTTTGGCGCAGAAGGGCGAGTTGTCTGTGCTGCTCGTGCACTGTTTCCCCTTGCAGCTCGGACTGGCGCTGCAATAGGCGTTCAATGAGGACGACTGTGCAATGCTGCACTGCGTGGGCAGCTCGTTATTACTGCGGCGGAGAAGGCGTGTGCAGGCATACAACACATGAGCTACGTAGTTATGGTATTGATGGCCACACTGGTGTGATGGGGCTCGTTTCGTGGTGCTCACAAGTGCGAGACGCAGGGTGCGTCGTGTCTGTTGGGAGTAGGTCACCAGAGTAGCGATGACGGCGTTTAGGTGTCCCACGAAGTCCTATGGCTCCCTGGGATGACGGTACGGTGCTGGCGCCTGTAGTATTTAGAGCGCTGCGGACATGACGGCTCCCTTGGCCCGGAGATGCAGTGCAGGAGGGCCTGGGGGGGCGCATGTGACCTGAAGACTGGACTGGCTGACATGCTGTTCCTGGACAGCCGAGGGAGTGTGCAACAAGCGAGTACCGTAGCCAACCGTCCACACCGGCAAATCCGTTCAGGATCACTTATGACGGCATGCTGAGCCCGGCTGCGTAACAGCAGCAGTTCAAGACCTGCTTACCGCACTAATGTTAAAGACTACCGGTCTACCGTACGAACATGCTCCTGCACACGAGCATGCCTCTAGTACAGGCCAGGTAGTAACAATTCCCCACAGCAAGGAACCCGAGAGGCCACGGAGCACCGACTCAGGCCTGCAGCAGATGAGACAGCGTCAGCGCCGGTACCTTAACTCCAACGGATACCGTAACAGCGTACGCTCGTAAAGCTTCATCAGCGACCCGGTTCACCTGGCTACTATTTGCAAACGCAACGCCCAGGCATCCAGCACAAGATCAAGCGCAGGCGGCTCATGTCAGCGCTTCTCCGCTCCCCTGGTGCCACGTGCCTCCTGGCCACCAACTCCTGACTCCATCCCAAGCGGATGATTTGAATAAGCCGCTCGTCATTCATGCCCTACCGCTGCACCTGGTCAGGTCTCTGGTGTCCCTGTTCCTTTCACACACCCCTGCCCCTGCTCCTGCCCCTGCCCCTGTTCCCCGCCCACCAGCCGCCTGATGTGCGGCGCCAGCAGCTCATGCACCAGCCGCGCCCCCCGCTCGTTGAGGTGGACGGCATCTGGCGTCAGCACCACGCTGCCGCACCAGTCGCTCATCCGGTCGTACGACACGCGGAACACGAACCGCAGCACCATGCACCACAGGATGGACAGCGCCAGGCGCACCGCCGAGTTGGGCGGCGGCGCGAGCGGCACGCGCCTCCTGCCGCCCACCAGGCCGCCCTTCCCTGCCCCTTCCACCCCTGCTCCTTTGCCTGCACCGCTGCCCAATGCACCAGCCCCGGTCCCGTCTGCTTCCCCATCCGCCTCCATGACCGTTGGTGGCCCTTGCTGGCCCCCGTCCTGCTGCTCACCCTGCTTCGCCCCTGCCTGCTTTGCCGCCTCCTGCTTTGCCGCCTCCTGCTGCTGCTGCTGTTCCCAGCCCTCCCCCAGGAAGTGCCTCCGCACCGCCTCCTGGCACGCCCCGTTGAGGTCCAGCAGGCTCACGTCCAGCACGCCCCCGCCGCCCGGCGCCACCCAGGCGGGGTGGTGTCGCAGCATGGCGTGCAGCGCCTCGTTGAAGGCGTCCACGTTGAGCCGCAGCAGGTGGCGCCCGGCAAGCTGCTCGCCCAGCGGCGGCAGCGTCAGCAGCAGCACCCGGAGACGCCGGCTGGTCACTGGCGCTGGTGCTGGTGTGTTCGTGTTGGGCGGTGCCCTGTCGCTGTTGGTCGGGGTGGTGGCTGTCGAGCCTTTGCCAGAGGCTTGGCGGGGTTGTGCCCCGGTGGTGCGCTTGCTCTGGCCCTGTCCACCTTTGTGCGGGACCTGTGTCTGCTTTTGCGGCGGATCCTGCTCCTGCTGCTGCCGCCCCTCCCGCTCTTCCTCCGCCTCCAGCTGCGCCAGCGCAAATGCCTCCAGCCGCATCAGCAGCGTCTCGATGTGGCCGATGGACTCCAACACGCAAGGGGGGTCCTCCAGCCTCCATATGTGTCGGTAGAAGGACCTGTGCAGTGCAATATCACCACCGGCACCGGGCTTAGCATGAATCTTAACCTGAACCGGAACCGAAACCATTGCCAAATGCAGTACATGGCACGGGCACTTGTGTTCGCTGTGTGTGACCCTCCAGCCGCTGTTGCGCCACCACGCGACATCCTCTGCCGCGCCGTTGCCACTCACAGCTGCACAGTGCATGCCCGTGTCAAGCTCGAACCATGACGACATCCCGACCAGTCGTACCCCTACCCACCCGCCACACCGTCCAGGGCCTGCGCTCGCGGAACGAGCAGCAGCAGCGGCACCTGCCTCCTCCCCACCCCCCCACTCACTCGAACAGGCTGCTGTGGGTCTCCGCCAGCACGTCGTTGGTGCCCACCAGCAGCGTCACGGCGGCCAAGGGGGGCGGGGAGGGGGTGGGTTGCGGGGCCCCGGCACCTGCCCCTGCCCCTGCCCCGGCCCCTGCCCCGGCCCCGGCCCCCGTGGCAGTGTCCGATGGCGCAGCAGCCGGAGCCCCAGGACGGCCAGGCAGCGCCATCAGGTCCCCCTGCAGCCGCTCAAGCACCTTACTGGCGATGGAGCCATTTACTGTGGAAGGGGAGGGGGGTGTAAGGGAATGGGAGGAACGGGCAGGTGGGTGGTGTCGTTCACGGCAGGGCTTGGGGATAGGCTCCCTGTGAGCTGCGCGTATCCTGGCGAGGCTGCAGGGTGTGCAGTGGGCATGGCATGGCAGAGGTGGTGACTGCTCAAACTAACTCGCTGCAATCCAGTTCGACACGATCAACGAGTTGGTTGGGCTTCGGCAAGCGTCCCTGCTGCCAACAGCTTGCGTGGCACCCTAAGAACCTGAGCGCAGCCCTACCTCCGCGATTGACAAAGCGCAACTGCGGGAACTCCTTCGCCAGGCTGGCCACCCAGTTCCCTCCATACACACCCTCCGTGTGGCTGTCGCCTAGGCACAGGACAACGGGTCGCTGGTCTGCCATCGCAACACCTGTCGTTGTTGCCGTGCGAGCCAAACCTGGATGGGAGCTACTTTTACGTTTGAGATGAAGTTTTCTGCATTGTCGTATATGTCTTTGCAAGCTGGCGTAAGGCTGGCGTCGATGCAGCGCGTGGCTCCAGAACGAGTATGGCTTTGGTTGGAACGACGTCTCCAGGTTCATTCATGTACTGCTCAAGCTTATATGGCTGTCACTGATACGTCTCCTCGTAAGAGAAGCGTAAAGCGTTTACTTGCTGGATGCTAGGCGGTGTCTTGGTAGCAAGCCGGGGGACCATCGTGCTTGCTCAAAGTGCCCGAAATGATCGCGGCAGGCACGTCCTTGTGTACAATAAACACGCTGCGGCATCCCTGTCTATTAGCGTGAAATTTGCCTGTGCTTCTGGCCCATGTCAGCCCCATGGGTCATTCCGGCCAACGTGACGTCAGACGACACCGGCGATGGTGTTCATAGGTGTTGCAGCTACTCTCCAAGCCCTGTTACACAATATCGTTGAGCTCCACATTTTACAAAATGGCTAGCACTAGCGAGTCACAGACCCGGCCAGCCAATACGCGGCATCCCGAAACGGACACGCCGTGTCCCAGGCCGCATTGCGCGCTCAGCAGCAGCAGCTGGCGGCAAAGCAGCAAACCCTTGCTTCCAGACGACAGCTCAGAGGCAACTCCCGAGCCGCTGGCCCCCACTACGCCCCCGCCCAGCGGCTCGTCCGGATCCCCTGCGGATGACGAGCCTGGCACCCCCTCTGCCGCTGCTGCCGCGGTGGCCTCCCTGTCCTGCCCCATCTGCTGCGACGTGCTGCTGGCGCCGGTGGTGACCCCCTGCGGCCACGCCTACTGCCTGGGCTGCTTCGAGGTGGGCCGGGGGTGCACCGGTGTGCCCAGCGGGTTGGATTCCATTGAGCGGTACCCTTGCCGGTAACAGCAGCCGTCATGCGAGCTGCACCTACCCTGCCCGGCACACGTGTGGCGTACGGTATTGGTACCCGAAACACTGCACCGCACTTTTGGCCTTTTGAGCGCAAGCGAGAGACCCGTGTGCGCTCCGCACCAGCAGGTACAGGGCGGTGTGCATTGCCCCCATGGCACACAAGGTGGTGGGGACAGCACCGCCATCACGTCCACGCTCCGTCTACCCATCGGCAGCCATGTTGTCAGTGACGCCATGCCTTCCTTGCCGCGTCCCCATGCTCCCTGCGTGCGCCCACAGGCCTGGCGCAATCACGCCGGAGGCTCCTGGCCCCACACTGCACCAGGGCCCTTCGCGGCGCCCGTGCTGTGCCCCGTGTGCCGCGCGCCGCTGCCGCACGGCCTCACCTCGCCGTCCGCGCGCCGCCCGCTGGCGCCCTGCGCCGCGCTGTCCGACGCCGTGGCCGCGCTGTGCCCCCAGCAGTTGCGGGAGCGTCAGCAGCGCGCACAGCTGGACGCGGCGTCTTCATCGCCCTCCACCCACGGCGAGGGTAGCACTTCATCGGGTGGCTTGCAGCAGGGCGGGGCGCACGGCGGTGACTGGGTGGACGGGGGCAGGGGAGCAGGAGGCGGGTTGCCGGGTGGGCGTTGGTGGCGGCGGTTGCAGCGGTGGGTGGTTGGCCGTTGGCGGACGGTGTTGAGGGCAAGTGAGCAGCTGCCTCCCCTTGAGGCGGTGCTGGGGTGTGTGCTGCTGGGCACGTACGCGGCCGCGTGGACCTTCATCCTGCTGCAGGGGGTGCGGGGGGCGCGGAGGAGGGTTTGGGGCTTCCTTAGCAGTGGCGCCTGCCGCGGAGGGCGGCAGCAGGGCAGGGGCAGGAGCTGCGTGGACGGGCCGTCGTGGTGGGCGTCAGCCCATGGGCCGCTGCACCCGGGCGGCAGCGGCCATCTGCAGATGCAGCTGACCTTGCTGCGAGTGTGGTGGAGGGCGGCGTGTGGCCTGGGGCACGATCACGCTGCGTTTTGGCGCACACGCGAGGCAACGTCGCGGCAGGGACAGCAGCGGGGGCTGGGGAGCTGGCGGCAGCTGCTGGAGCTGCCCGCCCGCCTTGTGGCCGCACGGGCCCATGGGTCGGCGGGGCGGTACGCTGCGCAGGCGGCCAAGGCGGGGCTGCGGGGGGCTGGCAGGCAGGGGGTGGCGGGCGCCGGGTGGCGGGCGGACAGGCGGTGGGCCGAGCGGGTGGCGGGGGGGAGCCATGCGGCGGGGATGGAGCTCAGCCATGCGGCGGCGGCGATGGGTGCAGGGGAAGGGACCGGGTGGGCTGCGCGGCATGGGGAGTGAAAGGTCCAGGGGTGTGCATGTGGACACAACCATGTTGTAAACGTTCGACAGTCTTCCTTGCGGCATTTGTAATGGCGTTCGGGTGTTGGCCAAAGGACGTGAGGGCATGTGTGAGCACGCATGGCCGCAGCTCCGGGCCTTCCGACCACGCGGCCTTGGGTTGCATGTGTGCCATCACGAGCCGTTCCTTGCACAGCAAATCACGCGTCCCTGGGAGCATGCCGCTGAGCAGTTGGGAGCATGCCGCTGAGCAGTTGGGAGCATGCCGCTGAGCAGTTGGGAGCATGCCGCTGAGCAGTTGGGAGCATGCCGCTGAGCAGTTGGGAGCATGCCGCTGAGCAGTTGGGAGCATGCCGCTGAGCAGTTGGGAGCATGCCGCTGAGCAGTTGGGAGCATGCCGCTGAGCAGTTGGGAGCATGCCGCTGAGCAGTTGGGAGCATGCCCCTCGGCAGTCGGGAGCATGCCGCTGAGCAGTTGGGAGCATGCCGCTGAGCAGTTGGGAGCATGCCGCTGCGCAGTTGGGAGCATGCTGCTGAGCAGTTGGGAGCATGCCGCTGAGCAGTTGGGAGCATGCCGCTGAGCAGTTGGGAGCATGCCTTTCGGCAGTCGGGAGCATGCCGCTGAGCAGTTGGGAGCATGCCGCTGAGCAGTTGGGAGCATGCCCCTCGGCAGTCGGGAGCATGCCGCTGAGCAGTTGGGAGCATGCCGCTGAGCAGTTGGGAGCATGCCGCTGAGCAGTTGGGAGCATGCCGCTGAGCAGTTGGGAGCATGCCGCTGAGCAGTTGGGAGCATGCCCCTCGGCAGTTGGGAGCATGCCGCGTGCGCCATGCGTTGCTGTGTGTAGCCAGGTGTACGGTACGGTACGGAACGAGGCAGTGGGCTGTCGTTGCTGGGGGGCTGGTGCAGGGGAGGGCTCCCCTGGTGGGGGCGTGGCTCTGGAAGGGGACCAAAACTGCAAAACCATACAATAAAAGACGTGCGCAGGAGAGGCTGGGAGGTGATGGTACATTAAAACACGAGTTGACACTATCTTGGGTGCTGCAGTGCGTTCATACATCAGAGGTGCTCACACTATACGACTCTGTTAACTTGCCTTTCCTGATAGGTGTGGTCGGGACCAGTAAGGATCGTGTGGCCACACCACCTGGATTGCAACATAAAATGCCAAAAAATACACTTGCCTGCGAAACGTAGCAGGCAGGGGCTGCGCAGGGCTGTGTGGGGTGGGCTCGCTTGGCTTGCGTGTAGTGAAGGAAGCGGGGCGCGTTGCGCTTGTTGCTAGGCCGCACCCATCGTGCACCCCGTGGGGAAGGCCTCGGCCTGTTATGACGTCCTGATAGGTTTGAACGGGAACAGGATCGTGTGGCCACACCATGTCACGACCCAGGATAGTACGTCCGCGCACTTCGAGTGCCTAGTGCCCACAACAATGGCGTCCTCACGCTGCGGCAGCGCCAAATGCCGCAGTGCGCCAAGTGCCGCAGGGACGCGCTGAAAACGACCTGACATGCTCTCCAGCAGCTATTCCTAACTGCTAAGGTAATGGTAAACGGGGTATAGCTCTCGTGCAAACGCGTTACAGGTGTCCGATGGTTACAGGCTAGTCGGAACACAACCAGTCCAGAGCGGGGTCCACACGTCCACTATGTCACATACGGTAAGCACAGATGCACGAATGTGCAGGAACCAGCAACGTCGCGTTTCTGCACATATAAACGCTCGCAACGTACGGCAGTGATCCTGCAAGCACCACCGATTGCAGCTCTACATCCATGGCTTATGCTTGCAGCACCGAAATAGCACCTCAGAAGCACCAAAATGCCCTGAAAACACGCTCCGGCAGTCGTACACGGCCGCCGTAGGCCACGCCGTTACAAACACCACAAACCACACCAGTCCCCCATTCCATTCAAGGTCCTTCTAGCGATATTGCCCGAGGACTGCGCCCTTCCCGCCCCGCCATCTACACAAACCTGCATGCCCGAAACGCACCACGCATAACTAGCGTGTGCACCGGGGGAGACACCCTGCCACGGTCCCATGGACGACATCCATCACAGCAGTGTCCGTCCGCCAGACGCCAGCTATCGCCCCTTTCCCTTTGTCCGCCGGACACCATAGACTCTACTCCCCACGCAAACCACGTTTAGGGTACACTTATTGGCGCGCAGGTGCCGTGACGCACGTGCCCGCACGTTGCAGGGCTCTCAGGCAACCAGGCCGACAGACATGGCACCCTACATGCATCCAGCTCATCTGCATCGTACACTGGAGCTTAGTCTTACCTAGGCGGATGGCACAGTCAACCGTTCCCAACCAACCTTGCCCCTCCCTCATTGATACCGGTACCAGTACAGTCGCCTGCCCACTCCACAGGGTCCTTTGCAGCAATAGCTTCACGTGTCGACAGGCTGCAACTATGCGAGCTTTACCAAACACAACCCCTTGCACACCGCGCCGGGCCTACCCCTCCGCCACCCGTCAGCATAAAGCCTGCACGCATCTGCTCAACCACTTCGTGCAACCGACCAGGATGAATATGCAAACACGTGCTAGCCCAACCTGCCAGGGCGGGCGACCACTCAGGCCACTTGGCCGATGGCACGCCCGTCACGGCAGGCCCAAACCCCACTACTGTGACTGAAACCGTCAAGAGGCCGCTAAGACGAGCCTGCTCGTTGCGCTACACAGCAGCACTGTCCGTCATAGGCAACGAGTATTAAACGACTTGCTGTAGGGGTACACATTGCTCCTAGGTGCTCCTAGCGTCCCATAGCGCCTGGCCGTCAAGCAGGGGGTACGGGGTACGGTAGGTAGGTGCAGGTCGAGCAGCCAACGAAAAGCGCAGTGAAGTGTAAGCCCCGTGCATGGTACCTTGGACGCCATTGGCAACCTGCTGCCCAGGACGCCGTGCCGCACACGGTGTGGGGCACACCGCTACCATATGGCGCATGGAACCACCACCGTACGCCGTACCCCGTGCAGTACGCACAACACACTGCCCATGCCTAACAAGCTCCTTGACGGATATACGTCGGTTGCTGTGACGGGGCAAGGCAGGGCTGTACGGCATCAGTTGCCGCCGTCATGGGCCAGCCCCATGCTCAACCGGAAGGCCCTGTGTACGGCGATGCCTTTTCACACACTCAGCCCAACCGTGGCCCACAGCCCACTTACCGTCACGTAGATGATGCACCGCGTTAAACATCCAATCGCCTCAAAACCCTTAGCGCCGCCGCCGCAACTGCTGCTGCCGCCGCTCGCCCCTCTCCCGCCCAACCCGTCCCATCGCCGCCACCGCCAGTCCGCCACTGTCGCTGCCGCCGCTCCTCTTGCGTTTACCCCCCGGCCCCCCACTGCCGCTTCCCTCTCCCGCCGCACCCCTCTTCCTTGGACCACCTGGGCCTCCCTCCTGTCCCTGCCTCCACCTCCACAGCAGCCTCTGTCAGTTGTGACGTTGTACGAGGGTCTGTGACAAGGTTCTAAAAGCCGTTCTCAACAAACTTCATCAGTAATGACCATAACAATCGGTTGACCTGGTATGAGCTTGCTGGTTATCTGATTATGCATGCGAATCGATGTGGCTGCACTTCCTGCAGCACCTGGAGTGGCGTACTGCTGGCGTGCTTGTGCCGGCCAGGAGTGGCAATGGCCAATGGGCAGCTGCTGGCTGCAGTACAACCCCTGCCGTCGGCCAGTCAGGATCCAGGCATCTACCAGACTCTTACAAGAAATTCAAGTTGCACATGCGCACACGCCTACCTAAGCCACACCACCGCTGCGTGCATACCGGTAGTAGTGCACCCTGCGTACCGGCAGCCGGCAACGCCGGATGAATTTGCCCGGGCCATTTGCATGCGCCGCATCCAGCGTTCGCGCCTCGCACCTAAGCGTACCGAAGATGCGAGCTGAGTTTGCATCCCTTGCAGTCATAAACATGTACATGCACCATGTCGAGCGGTCTCACATGCATCAAGCAGGTCATTGAATGTTTCTGTCCGCCCACTTAAACCTCACGCTGCTCACACCAGCTGACCACGCAGTAGCAACGATGCCGTATGCCCTTACGCTTCGTGCCGGCTGCACCCCACCCCCACAGCATGTACAGCGCTGCAACAAAACACCCATTGAAATGGCACTTTTTGCTGTGTTACAACACCAGCATTAACATCTAACACCCTGCACGCAAGGAGCCACAGTTGCCATTGCCCTTGGTAGGGCGATCACAGGCCCCCGATATCGTCTTTTCGACTGTTATTCTGCTTGAACTTCACCAAGCAGTACCATCTGCAGGGGCCCCTTCCGCCCAGGGCACCCTGCCCCGAGGGCACCACCTAGCCCCGCCGTGCTGGGGGGTGCTGCTGCCTGCCGCTCAGCCCGGCACCTTGAGCATCTCCTCCACCGGCAGGAAGGACGTGCCGCCCTCGTACGTGCCCGTGTCCAGGCCCGGCGTGCCGTGCCACGGCCCGCCGTGCCACGAGTTGCCATACGGAATCTCCCGCATGAGCTGCAGGGGGCCGGTGCAAGGGCGCAGGGATGCAGCGCAAGGCACTCATCATCGGCAGCACGCAGGGTGTGAGTGGAGTAGCATGTAGGTTGACGGCTGGCTGAACAGTAGGACCAACAGCATGCCGTACGGGCAATACTTGACAGCGGGGCCAGACCCTAACAGCTCTGGGCTGAAGGCGCGTTCCCCTGCGTACTGCTGCTCTCCCACCTTGAAGCCCGGCGTGAGGCACTGGTACTGGTGGATGCTGTTGTTCCACCGCATGTCGCAGCACTTGGGCGCCAGCTTGTAGCGGTGCATGGGCTGGTTGGTGGGCTGGCCGTACAGCAGCGTCCACTCGTAGCCGTGCGTCAGCAGGTCTGGCGGGGGGCGGAGAGGGGGTCCAGGGAGCGGTGCGGAAGGGGTGCAACAGCTGTAACCACCTGCAAGAGGCGCGTTGACACAGAGGGCGCTGCAAGCGGCAGCGGGTTCTCTCAGCAGGAGCAAAAGCGCTGGTAGGTTTCAGCTGCGGTACTGCCCCTGAATTAGACCCCTGCGGGCGCCTGCCGCAAGACCGAGCAAGCTGCCAACTCGCTGCCAAACCCTCGCACGGGTCTGTGACCCTGCCAGTGCAAGACTCATGCCCGAGTGCCCTGCGCAGCTCTAAGAGTCGCCGCGCTCCTGCCCGCGAGCCCCTCACCGATGCTCCTGTTGCGCACTGCGTCCGCCATACGCAGCACGGGGTATCCGTACTGCTCGTGCACCTCCTCGGGCTTGAGACTGGATACGTGCGTCAGGCACTCGCGCAGCTCGGTCGTGAAGTTCTTGCCGATGGCGCCGCCCTGGGGAGCGGGATGGTCTCGCCGTGAGGTAGGGTGCACCGGGTTGCCTTGCAGCTCACATGGCAATCACTGTGACGCGCATACAGGCACGTGGTTGGCTGGGCGAAACAAGACTTGCTTCAAGGCTGCTCAACAGCGCAGTGGCTGGTCGGGTCGGTCTACATGCTCTCGTCGTTGGCGCTGCTCACCGGTGCGTGGCAGCGGTAGTCCATAATGAGAAGCGGCGAGATGTGCTTCTGAGGCTCGCGGGGTGGGTTCTTCTGCGGGTACTTGAGCACGTAGAAGAAGCCCTGCAGGTGGACAAGCACACGCGTATGCATGTCAGCGGCCCGGGTTGGACATGCCCAGGGAGGCGGATCCACGCACATAAGCCGCACAGCGAGGCGGCCTGTGCTGCGCGCAGGGTACCGGGAACAGCCCTAGTGGACACGGCAGCAAGCACGCAGGCGGATGAGGCACGCTACATGTTGAGCCCCACGGCCGCACCCACCAGGTGGTTAATCATGAACTTCTGGGTGGTGGGCACGATCATGGAGTCGATGCCGCACTTGCGCCACGCCGTGCCGTACACCTGCGCAGCAATAGCCACAAACAATATCTTTAACAGTATGAAATTAGGGCGAACTGAACACATCCGTGGCTGCAAGGCTCTTGCAATTTTACTGCTGTTGTGTGCCTTTGATCTTCCGGGCCCCACCACCCACCTGGTCGTTGTCGATGAGCCACACCTTCCCTGTCTCCTCCAGGAAGATGTTCTGCTGGTGCCTGTCGCACTGGCTGAACAGCAGGTCGAAGATGGCGCCCTGCACCAGCTCCGTCTTGTTCATCTTGTTGTTCATGAAGTCCATTAGGATGTTGGGGTGCAGGTGCGGCTTGCCTTGCTCCTGCGGATAGGAAGGTGCAGTGGGGTGGGGCAGCGTGCACTGGTACGGTGCATGAGCCACGCAGACAGCAGTGCCGGCGGCCGCATGGGCGGCGGTCGATGCAGGGCAAACACCGTCACTGCACAGCTGGACCCACTGCAAGCGTACACTATCGACGTTGCCACCATCCCCTGGCCCAAAAACACAATGGCGCCGCTGACTGCTCCATCGCAAACTAAATGCCCGTTTTTCCACTGCAGTCTGGCCACTGCACCATGATGCTGGGCGCTAACGTCAGGCCCCTCACCGCTACCCAGCCCCCCCAGCCCCACGCCTCCAGCCCCCCGAGCCCCACGCCTCCAGCCCCCCGCACCTGCATATTCTGCACGGACACTCCTTCCGCGATGTCCGCCCACAGCCCCAGCCACTTGACGTGGAATCCGCTGTGCGGCATGACGCCGTTGAGCGGCTCCACCCACACCTTGGGCACGATGGAGTTGAAGCCGCACTCGGCTGTTAGCTGGGGAGGGAGGGAGGGAGGGAGGGAGGGAGGGAGGGGCGACAAAGAGTGGGTCGAACCATGGGGAAACGCTTAGGAGACTGGTGGTTGCTGTGTTACGGACGTGTGTGGGATGTGGGAAGTCGCAGGGCAGCACCCCTGTACGCTGTACCTAACCCTCACGCGCCCCTGCCCCTCTCGCACCTTTTGCTGCGCCAGCAGCAGCTTGACCTGCGCGTACACCTTTGGCGGCGAGCACATGCCCAGGCCGCGCTGCTTGGCCTTGAGCACCGGCACGCACCACACCTTGACCACCGCCCAGCCGCTGGCCGTGCGGTCGGTGCGCACCCGGAACAGCCACGACGGCGAGCCGCCCGGCTCGTGCGCGTAGTAGGAGCCCAGCACGATGGAGCCGGACGCCATCATCTCCTGCGGGTAGAAAACGATGGGCGGACACGAGTGAAGGTGTGGGCGCATGCCATTCGGGATGGTTGCTGTTGGTGTCCTCCCACCATCGGCATGGTTGCTGCGCCGCTGTGGCTTGTGCGCCTGGGCCCAAACAAAGAACGCGCCGTTGGTCTGTCCCTCTGAATTCTCTGCGCTGCCTACTCTCAAGGGTTTGCAGGGTCAAGCCGGTGCGGCCCCATACACGCTCGCTCAGCCTGCCACAGCGACTGCACAGTATAAGAGGTACTACACCACAGCCCCGATGCAGCGCCCCAAGCCCCGCCTTCCCCACTTGCGGTGCTCCTACAGCCCCTCCCCGCCACGTACCAGCGTGTGGTCGCAGCCCCTGCACATGGTGCAGTTGGGCAGGTGCGACTTGGACTGGTAGATGCGCTGCCCTGGTGCGATGTCGCTGATGTTGTACACGCGGCCGCCGATGTGGTAGTCGGGGCCCGAGTCCGTTGCGTCCACCGACTGGTACTCCTCCGCCAGGCGCCGGGCGCCGCCGCGCGCCCCCGCACCGAAGCCCCCTGCCCCGCCGGCGCCCTGCTGCCGCATGCGCTCCTTGGCCAGGCGCTCCTGTGCCGGGTCCATGGGCTGTAGGCCGTAGATGAGGCCCTCGGCCTCGGCGGGATTGTCGTGGTAGGAGGGGTCGGAGGACAGCACGCGCCTGCGGGCGGAGCCGCTGAGGTGGCGCCGCTGCTGCTGTGGCTGCTGCTGCTGCTCCTGGCTTGGGAGCTTCAGGGCCGAGGAGGGCACGCAGATCTTGCAGTAGAAGCACTCGTCCACATGGGGCAGTTTCTGAAGGGAGGAACATGGTGGTGCAAACCATGTAGTCCGGTAGCGTGCGGAAGCGCGGCCAGGTCGCAGAAATGCTACCGCAAGTACGAAGCTGACTGGAGCGCAGCCATCGCGAGCGAAGCCAGTAGCCCCAACCCCCGGCCCCCCGCCCCCGGCTCGTTCGCCACGACACGTGTGCGGCTGCGCCCCCTTCACAAGCTGAGGCGGCAATGATGCTTGGTCACAAGTCCTTCCAGCCCCCCGGCCCCCGCCTCCCGCCGTCTCGTTTGCCACTGTTACACTGGGCGGCCCCCCACTTCGCGCCGCTTCGCCCGCCCATGCTTCCGCTAGGTGAGTCCGGGGTTGCGATTAGTAGGTTTTTCTGTGCGGGCTACTTGTCTGGGTGGGAGCCGGGGCCGGGAAGCTTAGAGCACGCACGCGCATCTCTCAGCCCACCTACCGGCCAATGGGCCGACCTACACTACTCGACCTACTCAGCCGCTTTATACTACGCTACTGTTGCTTCGCGGACCTTCCGCGCCGGCCAGCCTGCCGGCGCATGCTGTGGGAGGTGGAGCGGACGGCCGACCGATACCTCAGTGGGTCGCTATTCGCTAACCAAACGGTTGCCATTACTACTACAACCACTACCACCTATTCGCGTTACTGCTTTCTTGTTCCCCCACCCCGCTACCACTGCTGCCACTCCCTCTCACGTTACTAGTACTCTCACACCCTACCCCCGGCTGGCCCCCGCCATCCCCGCCACGAGGATGTGCCTGTCACCATACTGGCTAGTCTAGACGAAAGCCTCTCACTGAACATGTGCTCAAGTTGGTAGCGGTTCAGCACGTACGCATCCGGGCACAGCCATGGCGGTTGCCTCGCACTCGGCCTACGAACGGTCTGCGTGCCGCTCACCCTCCGCGCCCCCACCCACCATGAGGCGGTCGATGTCCTCCTGCGTCTTGGGCAGGTCGAAGTCCGACCAGTCCTCCCGGTTGGACCCCCGCATGTCCGTGGCTGTTGTGGACACGGTGGTGGAGATCAGCTTGGACACGTCGTACTCGTGCCAAGCCGCGCGCCCGCCTGCCGCCTGCTGCTGCTGCTGCTCCTGCTTGGGCTGCTCCTTGGGGCTCTCCTCCTGTTTGGGCTGCTCCTTGGGGCCCTCCTCCTGCTTCGGCTGCTCCTTGGCGCCCTCTCCCTGTTTCTCAGCCGGCTTCTGCTCCTCGGCCTCCGCCTGCTGCTGCTGCTGCTGCTGCTCTTCCGGCTTTTTTTCCTCCGCTGGTTTCTGCTCATCCGGCTTCTTCTCCTCTGCAGGCTTCTGCTCAGCCTTCTTCACTTCCTCTGCTGGCTTCTCCGCTGGTTTCTGCTCCTCCGCCTTCGCCTGCTGCTGCTGCTGCTCCTGCGTCTTCTGTGCTTCATTCTGCACCGGGGAAGGGGGCGGTGGAGACGGCGCCGTTGGTGGTGGGGTGGGCGAAGGGCTTGGCGGTGCAGGAGGTGAGGGTGCTGGTGGCGGGGGCGACGGTGGCGGGGGTGACGGTGGTGGTGGGGATGGTGGTGGTGGGGATGGTGGTCGAGGGGAGGGCGGAGGAGGGGACTGCCCGCTGTGCTGCCCCGTGCCCTGCACCGACCCCTGGCCCGTGCTTTGCCCTGCTGTTTGCGTGCTGTCCGTGGGGGATGCGGGGAACACTGACGCCTTAGACTGCCCCTGCCCCTGCCCCTGCCCCAAACCCTGCGCCGCCCCTGACCCTGACCCCGATCCCGACGCCGCGCTAATGTCCACCTTTAGGTTCTCCGCCTCACGTAGTTGCTCCTGCGTAAGACGAGCAAACTGGATTGTAAGCGTGCATGTGACATACAGCCTCATTCAAGGGGCGAAGCGGAATTCGGACAGACGTCGTATAGGAGTGTTGGCTGGCACCACACCACACACCCCTTCGTACACACCCACCCGTGTTTGAGGCTGCGCATCTAGATGTAGGCCAGCCAACCTCAGCCGTACTTTGCATAGGTTGTAGTGGCTAAAGGGGTTGCCTGCGAGGTTGGGGTGGCACAAAGACCGCCAGTGGCAGGTGGTGAACGCTTAGGCAACGGCTTCAGCGGCCCGCCAACGTCTGGCGCTCCGGCCCCACTGCTCACCTGACATGCCCCGGGCATCGGGGTTGGTCTTCGCCAAGGCGATGACATCTTCACAGGGTTCAAGGTTCGTATGGAACACCAGTATCTGGCGCCAGGAGGCGAGACGGGCACATTTCGTCGATGGATAGGAGCGGCGGGCGCACTGAAATGCTCTGACCCTCATGCATGACTTACCGTCGGGAGAATCGCGAAGCCCAGCGCTAACCCGAGGCAGAACGAATACCGTCGCAGCTGGCTACCCACGCCGTTCTGAGAGTGCTGTGGCACTGTAACAGTATGGTACACGGGCCTGTAGTTTGAGCCTCTCATTCTTTTATCACCGCATATTCACCGTGCTTAGAAAATGATACCCCGGCGGGGACTGGGCGCAGGCGGGAACAATCGATCGCGGGTTGCCGCCGACGAAAGAAGATCAATAGGCCTAACAGGATGATTGGGGTTTCAGCATCAGCGGATTGCTCAGGTGCAGCATGTGGAGTGCAAGGTTATGGAGCATCGAGCTGTTGCATCGAGGGCCGGGGCCAACGGGCGACAACCGAGAGAACGGGCAGAACGGACTGCAAAGACGCACAAGCAGAACAGTCACCGTTGTAAGTACTCAAATACACACAAGGAGACATTCGAGGGGCACACAACCGCAGCTAGTTCACTCCCCATTTCCACTTAGACTTCGACCTTGCCATAGTCAGCCTGCCAACATACCACATCATATACCGAATTTCCCCTTTTGGAATTTTCACCACGAGTTGCGGCCATACCCTACCTTTGCCGAGCTCCTGCTCCGTGCCGTCGCGCCTGAGGCCCAAGGGCCTGGAGCTTCACAATGCCACTTAATTTCGTGGAAGAGGTTCCAGACCCAAAGGCAAAAAAGAAGGATGACAAATCCGGTAAAAGGCCAGTGGTCATTGCCCAGCGGAAGCCTGGGGGACCCGCGCCCCTGCACCTGGAAACACAAGTTGTACCGACGCTATTGCGTAAGGTATGCAGTGGGAGCGGCTTGCATGCGGCCATGTGGGTTTGGGCACTCTCTGGGTGAGTGCGGACGTCGCGAGGAAGCCAGGGGTGTTGCAGTGGGCAAGGCACACCCATTTCGTGGCATCACCGCCCCAGACACCACCTCTGCTCCAGTGCTTGTTCCACAAGCAACTGCAGCGCGTGCAACACATGCGGACCACTTTAATACGCATGAAAGCCTAGGACCTGCCCTCGGCTTGCGTACGGGTAAAGGACGCAACCTTTCGACGCTACCAAACCCCAGCCTCCAGCCCTACTCGCACCCGGACATGTACCGTTCCCTCTCTGCCCTAAAATTCATCCTGAACCACAATTTGAAACCACGCCAGGTCGGCGACTGGAAGACCGGGCGGCTGTCCCAGGCCATGGTGGAGTCCTACCTGGACCGCCACACGCTGGTGTTCGACCGGGAGCTGCTGGGCAAGATGTTTACGGAGGCCGACTACCAGCGGGAGGGCTCCCTCGACACCCGCGCCATCACCATCGCCATCGGGGGGCGCTTCCCCAAGCGCGAGCACACCGCGGACTGGCGCACGCTGGCCGCCATGCTGCTGGGGCAGCAGGAGCTGCTGCTGACGGACGACGTGGAGGCCGCGCTGCGCGCCACGCACGAGCGGCCCCCCGGCGGCGGCACCTACAACTCCGCCAGCTTCTGGGACCAGCCGCCGCCGCCGCTGCCCCCCGTGCGGCGCCGCTCTTCCAGCGGGCGGGCCAAGCCCAAGGTGTCGGCGTCCACGCCGTCGGCGGAGTGGCAGGGCACGATGAGCCGTACGGCGGCGGCGGCGGAGGCGACAGGGGCGTCATCGTCAGCGCCGGGGTCGCCCATGATGTCGGGGTGGGGGCCGGGGCTAGGGTTAGGGCTAGGATCGGCAGGGGGCTTCGGCGGGGCGTCGTTGCGAACGGGGAGCGCCGGGCTTGGGGCCGGCAGCAGCATGGTTGGGACAACAGGCGGGCTGAAGCAGCTGGCGCAGCATGCGGAGGAGCAGCGGATAAACGCGGCGATGGGGGCGGGGCCTTCGTCGGGGGTGGCGGCGTCCACTTTCGGGACGTTGCGTGAGTACAATGACTTCTCGCGCGGCCTGGAGCTGCTGCCCCGATTAGCGGCAGACTCTGGGGCAGGCGGCGGGGGCGGCGGCGCGGGGCCAGGCCCAGGCAGCACCGGGCTCCTGTCCGAAGCAGGCAGCTTGGGCCGCACAGCCACGCGGCTGGGGGAGCCCAAGTCCCCGGTGCGCGTGTGGGCTGCGAGCCTGCCGCCCTCCGCCATCAGCCTGCCGCCCTCGGCCCTGCGCACGCTCCGGGAGTCTGTGCGCAGCACCACCAGCACCAAGCAGGACTTTGCGCGGTCGTTCAAGCCGTTGGACAGCAACGACCTGGACCTGAAGAAGACGCTGGGGCAGCCCATGGACGTGCAGTGCAGCATGGCGCGCGTGGAGCCGGTGCGGGACAGCAAGGTGCTGCCCGGGTCGGACTACGTCATGTGGGGTGACTATGCCGCCAACTGCCGTACGGCGCCCACCAAGTGGTATAACCAGCACCCGGCAGCGCTGGCGCAGGACAGCGGGGAGCACAAGTACCCGTGGTGCTAGGGGTCCGAGGCGGAGGGTTGGTGGGTAGGATAGGAGCTGTGGGTTGCACGGGCTGAGCTGTATATGCAACGGCTCGATGTGTACTGGTGGCGCAGCATGTGTCGTTCATGGTGGCGTGTGCAGGATGTGTTGGCTGTGCCTGCAGAGGTGCGTGCATGGCAGCAGGGTTGTAGGAACAAGCAGGACGGAAGGCGGCCGGCGTGCATGCGCTGTAACATGGCCGCGTGTTACAAGTACTGCAGAGCTTTTGCAGGTCTCCGTGTGTGAGCCTCATCCGCGCATGAACAACCGGAGGGGATGTACGCACTCGGCCCCACGACAGCGCAAGACTCCTGCATCACACGCACCTGGGCCTTCATGGTCAGCCCGTACCACATTTCTACAGGCCCAGGCATAGCACCAGTATGGTTTCTAGATCGGTAACGCAGCGCAGCCTTTCCGAGGGGCCAGCAGCTGGCGTCAACAGTGCGTGTGCCTACGCATTGGGTCAGATTGGGTCTGGACAGGTCTGGAACGGTGTGTCAGGTCATACTGACAGCCAGCTGCTGCGTCCTGGGGGCAAGCGCTGTGCAAGGCCACGCTCATGAGGCAACGTGCGCGCACGTGCCTACACAGGCAAAGGAAGTAACCCCCTCCTCCCGCGGCATGTTGCATGGGCAGGTCAAACGGTTGATCACCAGGGAGTGTCGCTCCTTCCCGTACAGCGAGAGGGGTGGTAAACCCCGTGTCCCTAATGGCCGGGACCAGCTCTGTGTTTCGAGCGGGATGGGGCTGGGCTCTGGAAGGGGACCAAAACTGTAAAACCATACATACATACCAGGGAGAGATGCCACACGGCCCTTGCACCATGCCCCTCGTGCAGACAACACAGCGGTAACATCGCCACCCAGCTCGTCAGTTGCCACCTGTCCCATATCACTTGACCATGTGACCGTTGCAGCTAGCCCCAAGGCAAGGCCCCGCTGCGGAGCATGTGGTGTCGCAGCAGGCCCCTCACATGCAGCCGGAGCCGCAGCAGTCCAGCCCCATGCCGCAGTAGCCTGCTGCGCCGCTGCAGCCCTTCTCGGCTGTGGAATCACACATACTTGTTGGCGCATAAGCAGCGCCTTGACCGCTTGGCTGCAGGCAGGACACGGGCAGGGGCACACACAGGCGGACGTGTGCAGAGGGGCAGATGCAGGTGGTTGCTGTACGGCACTCAACACCAATGAACTTTGTGCCGAACCCGGGCGGGTCGGCAATATCAGCCCGATGCGAACGTGGTGGTGCTTCATGGTCAGCGAACCGAGTGGCGGGCGTACGACTCACATGAACAGGAGGGCTAGCCTGCACTTGGCAGGCAGGGCCCCCACGTGCAGCCTGGCCCGCAGTGGTCGGAGGAGGTGCCTACGTTGAGCAGTGGAGTGACAAGAGAGGGTGTGCAGGGTTGAGAGCTGTGGCTGGGCGGGGCAAAGGGGCTGGTAACTTGGTACTGCTGTACTGTAGACTGAAGGCGCACGTCGGCGAACGCGATTGGTATCGACAGTTCGCCATGACTACGGATTCAGGCGTGGCATGAGGTTGGGAATTTGCTGCCCATTGTCACTGCAGTTACTGACATGCAGTTGCGTATCATGCACACCGACATTGAAAAGTAGGTTGTATGAGAGAAACGCAGAGCTGGCAAACCGTCCTGTCCTCACCGCAGTAGCCAAAGGCGCTGCAGCACTCGTTGGCGCCAGCACATCGCCCGGGTTTCTTGGCTGAAGGCAGGGATGGGCAGGACAGCACACGGCAGACAAGACAGCCTGCGTTGCTTTAACATGGTGGGAGTGGAAGTGCAGCTTAGGCCAAGTCGAGTGAGGGTCACAGAGCTACGGTACTTAAGGTGGGTGCATGCCAGTCCCCTGACAGGCTGGACTGACTGCGCACAAGGTGTTACCGGTACAGCAGCCTGATACTGACGCACCCAGCAGCGGCACATACACCCTTTCCTCCGCCGCTTAACCCACGTGCGCAGAAGGGCTCCCCTGAATCGGGCAGGCACGCGCCGCCGAGGCAACCTGGTCCGCAGTGGTCCGGTGTAGCACCTGAGTGCAGGTGATGCAAGGTGGATGCGTTACAGGCCATCGTACGCTGCCGTTTCTGCACCGGCGCCACACAAGGCCAGCAAATGTAGCCTGACACAAGACGCCCTTGGACGAGCGAACGCGACAGGCATGACCACCCTGCACCACGGCCGAAGCACGGTGTTTTTTCCGGAGCGCGCCGCTCTTGACACGACCGTTTCGGCGACGCTGCAATGGTGCTACGAGCGAGAGGCTTACCACAGTAGCTGAAGCGGCTGCAGCACTGGTCTGGCAGTGGGCAGGTGCGGTTGCGGGGCTTGCCGCCGCCGCAGAAGCCCTTTGGCAGCTTCTTGGGTAGCGAGGGAGGGCGGGGCACACGCGAGGGCGGCGGCTTGGCGGCCAGGCAGGGGCCGCCCACGCAGTTGCTGCCGCACCACGCCTTGCCCTTGCCGCAGTTGCCAAACTGCGGTGGGAAGTGCAAGGCGTGGAACAGGGTGGCAATGGGCCGTTACGGAAACATTTAGGAAGTACAGGGCAAGGGGGGGACTGCTGATCCCGCTCCGGGGGTTGACCAAACCGAAGGCAGCAGACGGCGCAAAACGCCATAGCTTCTCAGCAGGTCATCGCGGACACCAGTGACAGACCGGTTTGTGACTGGCGCGTCCTTGCTCAGGTGTTCTGCGTCCTGGACGCACCTTGGAGCAGCACTGCTTTGGGTTGGCGCAGCGGCCCGAGTTGACCTCGCCCTTGCCGCAGAACTTGGGCGGCGGTGGAGGCCAGGTGGAGGTGGCGTTGGAGCTGCACGGCCCGCCCCTGTCCACACCCGTGGGGCACATGGGCAGGGAAGTCAGGCACACGGTGGCATGCCCCGAGCAAGCTGCAAGCCCAGGGCGCACGCCTGGCCCGTGGAACCAGCCCGTGGAGCCAGCCGGCTCTTAGATGTACAGCACGCGAAGGGTGCCGCACCAGCCCGCCGACACCACGACTCGCCGCACACCGTCACCCCCTCACTTGCTGCCCCCTCACCTGCACCCCGGCCCGCACTCGGCCGCCGTGGGGCCGCAGTAACCCCGCGCCCCGCAGCACTGCCCAGCCACGGCCCCGCCGCACACGCCAGTCCCTATGAAACCACCGCCGCAGGGCCGCGCCGGGGGCGGGCCCCCCGCGGTGATTGCCCGCAGCAGGTCGTGGGCGGGGGAGTCCAGGGAGATGTCCCACATCATCAACCCCGCCAGGCCCAGGTCCCGGGCGCCCTGTGATGAGCGGCGCGGCCCAGGGGCATGCAGCGGCAAGGTGCTGGCAAAGCCGCGATACAAGCTGCAAGGGCAGACCTCCTTAACATTTTCTTCCCAATTTGTAGGAGCTGCAACCAGCAGTGGAGGTTGGTTCACCGTGCGCTGACAAAGGGTGTGCCGCCCTGGCATCACGCTGCCCGCACCCCCCATGTTGCCGCTCCCACCTGCTTCTTCATCCACAGCGTCTCCGGCACGTCGAAGCCCACCCACCGCGTGCCGCGCACGTAGTAGGCGCTGCGCTCGGCGGCGTCCACGTACACGCTGCCGCCCTGCCGGGCCAGCTCGTCCATGAGGGCGCCATACGACGGCTGCACGGGGCGCGGGTTAACGGGATGCATCCGCAACAAAACGGCCCGACACAAGTTGAACCGCACTGTGCTTGCAACCGTTAGGGTGGAATCCACCACAACGGTAACTGTGTGCACCAGCGTGCTGCTAATAACAGAGTGTCAACTACCTCACACCCTGGTCAGCGTGCCCAGGCGTGCCCTGCCCACCGGCCCACCGTGATCTGCTTGCCACACTGCTTCAGCATGACGCTGGGCGCTGGGTGCAGGAACACCGCTGGGTCCAGCAGCGTGTAGCCGTGCCCGTACGCCGCCAGCCCCAGCACCAGCTGGGACGCGGGCACGCCGCCGGACAGGTAGGCGTTGATACCGGCCAGGGCGGCGGACCACCCCGCGTGGAAGTTGGTGGTGCTCTCCCAGTAGCAGGGGTCGTGCAGCTCGTCTGGGCGAGTTAAGGCGGGGACGGATGCGGCGACGTGGAGGGGACGAGAAAGGGAAGCGGTTGGTCAAGGGAAAGGGCTAGCCAGGGGCAAAGTTTGAGGGCCACGCCTCTGCACGTGCCGCACAAGGGATGTCGCCAGGGCGTCGCGTTGCGCGTTGGTAGGTTCAGGTCTTAAGGCGACGAGCACGCCTGCCCTCGCATTTGCTATACTGTTCCTCTCAACTGTGCTTGCAAGCAAGTAGCATTTGGGTAGCCGCTATGCGTACGGAGCATGCAACCCGGCACCGTGCGCCACCCACACGTCATAACGTTGAAGAGGTCCAGGGTGGCGGCCAGTGCCGGCAGGTCGTACGCCGCGGGCAGGTCCTGCGGGAAGCCCGACAGCGCCGCCGTCAGCAGCTGCCGCCGCCCCGCGCCGCCGGGCCCCAGGCCGTCCAGCGCCGCCCGCAGCTCCCGCAGCAGCGCCGAGAAGTTGTCGCGGTCGGCGGCAGCTGGGCCCGGTGCGTGGGCGGGAGGGCGTGGGGGTTGGGGGTGGGACGCGTGAAGCGTGAGACACCAGGCCAAGGCGTCGGCGGAGGAAAGGGGGGTTTACAAGCAGGCATAGGCAGCGGCAAGACTGCACTCAGCTGTGCGGTCTGGCGGGTCCCCACGTGACCGCTGCGGGCTGTAATGACAGCAATACAGGCCCAGAGGTTTCGGCCAACGCACGCTACCGGCGGGTTGCGACGCAGGGAAGGAAGAATCAGCTCACGCAGCAGGAGTAAGCGTGGCGGGCCAAGAGCCCAGCACAGCGCTGCATGCGAATGCGGGAGGCAATTGCTGTCGGCGAGCACCAGCTGGCACGGACAGGCCATAAGGCAGCTATAAGGCGCTGCAAGACAGTAAGCCTGCCGCACCGCCCCACCTGGCGTCTCCCAGTCCTGGTCAGAGCGGCCACAGTGGTGCCGAGCGCAGCGGTGGGCACATACGGCCGGGAGCGAGAGCAGGCGTAAGATAGAGCAGCTCGCTTGGCAAGGGCTTGTCGACGACGCTCAGGCTCGCACGCTCACTCAGCAACACGCACACACGCACAGCTTAATCCTGGCCCATGGCCCTGTGTCCCCCCCGCTGGTCCACCCAGCTAACAGCTGCACGCGGCTGGGCCGTGCGTACCGGTACGCACCATGTCCACTCCGTCCGCCCTGTAGCGCCGCATCCAGTCCACCACGCTGGCCACGAACTTGGCCCTGCTGGCGGCGGTGGCGGCCATGTCGGACCAGATGGCGGTGCTGAAGCCGCCGCCGCCCACCGACACGCACGCCTGCAGGCCGGGGAAGCGCTGGCGGAGCCCCAGGACCAGCCTGCGCGGGCGGCGGGCGACGTGTCACGGGATGACGTGGCATTCCAGGTGCGGGTAAGTGGTGTTTGGGGGTGATTGGGGCCTGCGTTGTGCGGAGGCGGCCGTTGGTGGCCAGCGGGGCTCAGCGGGTGGCCGTCGGTGTGGCGGACGTGAGGTGGGAATGTGGGTTACGACACCGTATAGGATGATGAGGATGATGAGGAAGTCACCCCAAGGAACACACGAGCTTCCGCAGCCAGTGGGGGCGGGGGCTTTCCCTTCAAGCGCCATGCTCACTCCACGCCTCGACACGCTCCGCCTGGTCCCTCTCAGTCCCACTCCATCTAACATTCGCGTGACTCACTCCAAGTTGCCAAATTCGTCATACAGCTCAAAGGATGGCCCGGGCTTTATCCATGCAAAGGCGTAGTAGATAACTGTAACGTTCGTGAGGTCGACAGGTCGACAGTGTCGATGTCGAGGTAGACCGGCTCATTCTTATTTCGTGTCTGTATCCACCCAGGAACGTACACGCCAACGCTGTCTGAAGCGGACAGCGCCGAAACGATATAGTTCACTGTGACAATGGTGAGAAGCAAAGCACTCAGTCCGACAGGAGTACGCGACATTGTATTAGGGGAGCATGCGACATAGCAGCACAGTCAGCGCAAGGGTAGCAACAACAAAACGCGCGTGCATCAGCACGCTGCGAATCACGTCTCTATTTACACTGCACGACTGAAGCCCAGTCAGCCCGGGGGCCAACCAGGGGAGCTCCCTCAGGCCCAACCGACATGCGACAGCAGCACGTGGCCCCGCACTGAAGGGCCCCGCACCTACACTGCACATCGTTCCCAGGTGTAACGCAGAGCAGCGACTCGGCAGCAATGCCAGGACCGCAAAACCACGTCAGGATCGCGCACACCGATATCCCGGTCAACCTTCCCTGAAAAAACCAGCCCACGCGGCGTTCCCCTGCTCCACCAGCCAACGCAGCTCCGAGAAACTGGACTCCTCTTTCAGCACATGCAGCATCACGTCTTCCGCACCACACGGCTCCCCCAGCGGCCGCAGGGCGGCCAGCGTGGGCAGGTCCAGTCGGTCAGGGCACTCATGGCAGCACACTGAGCGCCAACTCCAGTCCTGCAAAAAACATGAAGTACGTTGCAGGGCCGTGGTGCGCGTCTGAGTGGAATGGTGGTGCGTCCCGGTAGGTTCCAACAAACCTGAATACCCTGGATGCCAAGGAGCCCAGCATGGGTTGCAAAATACGTGCGCCTAGGCAGCGGCCTGCGGTCCCGTAGCACCCAACGCGGCCCCAGTCGCCCTAGGCTCCGCACCGTACAGCGCGACATGTGGCATTGTCAGGTGGTACTGAACAACATCGGTGCGTAAACGCAGGCCTGCAGCCCTGCACCTACAAGCCAAATCGGGGTCCTCATAGCACCACTTGCGACTTGCCGGTGATGATAGGCCGCAACATGCAAACAGGCGACTACGACTTGGCTTGTCACACCCGTCACACGCGCCAGGCCTTGGTCCTGACAAACGCAGCGCAGCTGCTGCCGCCGCACCGACCAACAGCGAGATGCCCCATGTTGCACGTGAACATCCACATGCCGTCCAAGCTCTAGCTGCAGATGCCAATGCCACAGCCTGGTGCAGATTCTGCAAGCCCACAGCGTGTCTACCGGTGAGGAGATGAGATACCCACTACGTTCCCCCATCGCTGTCCCGCTCCAGTTACCCGCCCCCCTCCTCGCCTTCCTTCTCCTTACAACCCTCTCCAGCTCTCCTACCCCTCGTCCTCAGCCGCATCCTCCATGTCCACGTCCTCCTCCCCCTCCTCCACATCCGAGTCCTCCTCCCCCTCCTCGCCGTCGCCCTCGCTCTCCCCGCTCCCCTCCTGCTGACCGCCCACTGTCCCCCCGCCACTTCCCTCCGCCACCTCCTTGACCCGCATCACCAGCACCACGCCACCGCGCCGCCGCACCAGCCCCCAGCCCACACACAACCGCCCCTGAGCCCCTGGCGGCGGCGGCCTCAGACGGTAGTGCGTGTTGCCCCTGCCGTTCACCCCGGCCGTGGTGATGCGCACCGTGTGCAGCTGCTGCTGCATCACGCCCTCCAACTCGGCCACCACCTGCACCGTGGCCGTCGCCGGCGCCCCAATGCGGGGCACCGCCTCGGGCGCATAGTCCCGCAGCACCTCAGCCATACGGCCCGGCAGGCACACCACCGAGCGCGTGGGCTGCAGACACCTGGACCCGCACTCGAACAGGAGGGCGCCGTTGCCCGCAGGCCTCACGCCACCGCCACCGCGCGGAGGCTTGCCCGGTCCCCCATGCGCTGAGCCGGGTGCACCGCGAGGGTGTGGGGCCGCGGTGCGTGGGCGGGGAGGTCTCCCCTGGGCGTGGCCCCGGGCCCTGAGGCCGCCTCCGGCCGGCCGCCGGCTGGGGCCCGGGCGGTCGGGCCCCTCCTCCTCAGCGCCGTCGGTGTCGGAGGATGAGGAGGCGGCAGCAGCAGCAGCAGCAGCAGCAGCAGCCGAGGGCGGACGGGAAGGGGCGTCCTGCGGTGCACACAAGGTCCATCCAGTGACACGGAGCACACGGGGGTAGGCTGGAGTGAGTGACAAGGGGCGACCGGCGGAACAGCGACGTCAACTGATGGACGCTGTGCACAGCCCCTGCGCCCAAGAAGGCTTACAATCTTCGAAGCGCAATGGAGTTGCTATCGAAACCCTTCATGCAAACTTGTCGACCTGCCAATGTTTTATACAATGAACGAACGCCACACGGCTTTGCTTTAGACGGGTTGAAGTGGACTAACGCCCAATCATCCCATCCCATGGACGACCGCCCCCCCCCACTGGCAGTAGCACGCGTGCGCCGCCCACCGTAGCCGTGCGAGCCGCACGGCCGCCCTTGGGCTTGCACCCCTGCGGGCCTTGGCTCTCCTCCTCCTCCTCTTCCTCCTCTTCTGCTTCTTGTCCCTCCCCATTCTTGCTGTAAATCCGCACCCACGTGGGCGGGCCGTTGTGGCATGGACAGCGGCACCGGAGCTGCTTTGGCGGCGGTGGGCCGAAGTCCAGCGGCGCCGCGCGTGCCGGGTTCGTCGCGTCACACCCCGCGCCCCGCTCAGCGATGGCCGCCCGCCTGGCGTCCCATACCTCCTGCGGCGGTAGGTGCTTCAGCCAGTGGTTCTGGTGGCCCTTGCGCCACGCCGTCGCTGCCCCCGCCCCACCGGCCTCCATGCGGCCGCACCCCCTGCCTCTGCCGTCGTCTGCCTCCTCCTCGTCGCTCTGGGGCTCCGGGTCCTCACACCCTCCTTCGGCAACACCGCGCCCATTGCTGCAGGGCACGCCGCCCTGCGCACCTGCACCGGCGCTTACCCCGTTGCTGTCAGGCACTCCGCCATTGGCCTGCCGCTGCCCCGGCTTGCCCCCACCTCCTCCCGCTGCCCCGGACCCACTGCTGGTGCCACCCCCAACCGCCTTCCCCTCGCGCCCCTTCCTCTTCCCACCCACGCTTCGCAAGCCGCCCCTGCCGTCCTCCCCATCGGTCCTGCCCTGGCCCCCCATGCACCCCTCATCCCCGCCGGCCCCTTGGCAGGGCACTGCCGCCGCACCGCCTCCCGCTGCCTGCCCATGCGTTGCCTGGGCCTGTGCCTGGCCTCCGTCCGGCGCTGCACCGCTCCCGCTTCCGCTGCGGGTCCCGTTGCCCTTCCCGGTCACCCTGCCGCCTGCTCCCTCGCCGCCTGCTCCCTCGCCGCTGCCGCCAGGGCCGGCGGCAGGCTGTGCCCCCAAGCGTGCGCCCTGCTGCAGCGTGGCGGTGTTGGCGTCCGGCTGGTGGCGCTGGCAGGTGCAGGGCCCGGTCAGCAGGGAGAAGGTGATCTGGCTCTCCTTCCACGCGATGTCCTTCAGGTGGAGGCCCTGCGGGGTGGCGGCAGGGGGTAGTTGGGGGCGGGCGTTACGGGCGGAGGGCACGGGCAGGAGGGTGGTACATGGTGTGGATGTAGGCACGCGGAGAAGGCATACGCAGAACAGTGCAGGATGTGTTTCAGGGCGTGTTGGCCACTGCCCCATGGGCTCCGAGACCCGGGGTTGGATCGCCCTTGACTGTCGCCCAGTCCGAATGCACAAGACGGATCGAGGCTGGCAGGACATGCAATTAGGTCAGTCTAATTCAAGCCTTGGTGTGGCAGGACATGCATGCGTAAGCTCGGGTGTTGCAGTAGTGTGTTAGACAGTGCTCTGCATCTGTTGGAGCATGTGGGGTGCTGTGAGCACACCGGCAGCAGCTGGCAAAGGAGGGGCCTGCAGGCATGTTGCAGGGCTGTTGCGCAGCGGGGGAGGCTGCGCACGCACCAGGTAGGGCTGCGCTTGCGGCATGTGGTTCAGCTCCACGACGAACCCAAGCCTGCGCCAAGGGAACAACCGAATACGCACTTGATGGCATGAAAGAGTCGCGGCGTACGGTTGGTTCTGCGTGAGTCATCGACTCCTTGACGGCGGAAACCGTTGTGGGTTCTCAAGCACTGCCATGGACTCATTGGCAGGGAACCAATGCACGGAAGCCCCAGGGGCCACACCCCTCCCTCTGAGGCTGTGCAATTCCTTGATCATTGCCCCCTTGGCCATCACGCCTACGCCATCACTTACGAGGCGCTCCTGTGGATGGTGCCAGGGATGGGCCGGGCTCTCTGGAGGACACCGTCGACCAGGCAGTAGACCCTGCAAGGCTGAGGGCATCTCCAAACAAACCCTTTCGCCTTATACCACGTCCATGGTATGACAAATGGCGTCCAAGACTCCTCTGCGTCCGCGCCAGCCATGGTTTTTATGTGACGTCGACTTTGCAGCAGACCTGTTCCTTTCCGCGCTGTTTGAAACCGCAACGATCTGTAGGGTACCTCAAGCAAAGGTAATCAAATCCAATAATTGATGTGAGCTGTCATTCCATAACAACGCTGCCCGCATTGCTTGTCCTCAGCAGCTCCCCGCTTCCGTCATCCCGTCACTCCGCAGACCCAGGAGCTACACGGGAGGCACCAGGGGAGGCTCCCCCGGAACGCACACCTCTTGTGTCCCGCCTGCGGTGATTGATCCTACCCTTCCGTGGCGTCTCTTGTATGTAGCACGGGGACATTTTGAGGGGGCCGAGAGGGGCTACCGGCACTTCCTGCGTTCCTAATCCCCATGCACGTACGGCGTCAGGGGGAGCTGCCATGCTGCCTTACCGATAACCAGGGGAGTCCAGTCCCAGGCCCAGGTTCCTCTCCCAGGCCCTGCCGGCACTGGCCGGCATGCACCGTGCTTACTGCAGCTTACCGCATGCAACACGTCTCAGTAGCAAGGCATGGGGCACGCAGGAGACACGCGGAGCCTGAGGCTAGGGACTGCTCTCGGCTGATCTGTATCCCTGTCCAGGGGCAGCCAAGGGTCAGGTCTGCCCCTGTCAGCCGTGAACGCATTGCAGGCCGTACGTGTTCTGGCTTGTTACGTTCCTCTTTGATTCGGATTTGAGGCAGCCTCTGCGCCGCAAGGAAAGGCAAGGACTGAGGAGAGGCAAGGACTTCTGGGCTGCCCTTTGGACGGTAGGACTCCCTTGCACGAGCTGACGGGGAGCCCTGCGAGCGTAAGCATCGTGGAACACATCTCCCTTGTCATATACACAGGATCAACTTACCTAATGGCGAATGTCTTACTGGCTGTGGGTGCTGCGTGACGCATGCTGCAACAGGCTACACGACACGCACGCGAGAGCGCCCTGCTAGACACAACTGTTTCTAGTCCTATGTGAACACATATTTTCTAGCCAGATCAACGGTCGCGCTTTTTGATCAGGCGCTCTCGCAGCGGCAGCAGCTTTGCCTACACCGACCTAGGCCCGCAGAGATTGACAAATGCGCGTGCGAGCAAGCAACATTGTTGCAGGTTGTGCGGCACTGCTCATGCTGACCTCTGTGCTCTTGTACACACGGACGACATGCCGATTCCACCCTCCCATCAATCGACTCAGCGACCTCAACTCACTACTCACAGTACTGCACGACTGGGAGTTACATACTGACAATCAAGCCGATGCGAAAACCGTCGCTCGTATCGCCGCTCAGCTCACAACCGCTATGGAGGCCCAGCAGGCTGCAACCCACGCCCCGCCCCCCGCAACCTCTAATGCGTTGACGAGCGCCACTTACCGAGGCCAAGGCGAGCCAGACCTGCTGCACGCCCTCGCGGTTGCGGGGACGCGGTGCAACGTGGCGTGGAACACCGAGTACTGGGGCGACCCGCTGGTGTGGGGCAGCACGCACCACACCGACACCGCTGCCGGGTGCTGCGCAGCCTGCCACGCGCACCAGCTGGCCGTGGCGCGCGGGGGCCTGGACAAGGGGCTGAACAGCACCGCCTGCAACACGTGGGTGCACTGCGGCGACAAGGAGCGCTGTGGGGACATGTACCGCCAGGTGGGGGGCGGAGCGGCGGGGGGCACGGGGGCAGTGGGTAGAGGGCGGACGGCGTGGCCTGCGGGCCGGCAGACTTGGTGGGATGCGGTTGCAGCTTGGTTGGGCTCTGGTGCAGCGTTAAGGAAGACAATAGTTTGGGGCGCCCAGCCGCTGTCGCAGCAGCTCGTTGCGATCGACCTACTCCTCAAGTACGGCACTGGGTGTGTTGTATGCGGCGCACAGGGACTGTCACGCCCCACGCACGCCGCACTTTGGGCCTCGGCAGACGCCTTACTGCACCTCCTCCCCCGTCTTTCCCTCTCCGCAGTGCTGGCTGAAGCACCAGGCCGCCCTGCCCCCCGCCGAGCGCCCCGGGGGCGGCAGCAGCATGTGGACGTCGGGCGTGGTGTACCCCGACCTGGGGCCGCAGGCGGACGCCTGGCTGCAGGCCACGGGTGCTGGGTCCACCTCGTCCTCTGCCTCCTCTGCGGCATCCTCCTCGTCCTCGTCGCGCTACGCGGACCGCAACGCGCTCACGCTGCACTTCCCGCTGGGCGACGTGGCGGTGCAGCTGCTGCCCGAGCTGGCGCCCGCCTCCGTGCGGGAGCTGAAGCGCATGGTGCAGCTGCTGGAGCTGGGGGGAGGCGCGTGCGATGGGTGCAGGGTGGGTGCCTGGACAGGGGTGCATGGTGGATGGAGGTCAGGGAGCGCTAGGTGCAGGGCCTGGGTGTGGGGGTGGAGCGTTAGGGAGACGGCATATTTGCGGGACACAGCACACGTTGGCGGTGGTACACAGGTGGTGCAGCCAACGACTTGTTGGTGGCTGGGTCGGGCTGGTGGCAACTTCAGCGGGTACTGGCGTGGAGTTGCAGGCTTGTTACTTGTACGGGATGGCAAGCGGTCCGCCCAAAGAAAGGTTTCAATGACGTACATGGACCTGGCCATGCCCGGATCCCTGTGCTGCTTGTGCTGCCAGCCACCAAGGGCAATTTGCTGTTTCCATCTGGCTACACACCTTCCGTGCTTTCTTTCCGACTTCACTGCGGCCCCTCCTTCACCCCACAGCTGTACCGCGTGGAGACCAACTTCCTGGTGCAGGGCGTCATGCGGCACCCGGGTGAGGGGGTAGTGGGGAGGGACGCCGCAGGGGATGCCTGGGGCTGCAAAAAGCAGCCCCGTCCAGGTGCAGGGGAGGGCAGGGTGTGTGGGCGAGGGTCCGGGACTGCTGGCTCACGGGAAACCCGTGGGCACGGGCATTGCGCGCTTTCCTGCTGCTCTTCGGCGGGCCGGCCGCCCCTGTCACTTCTGTTACGGTCCGGTCACACGGCTGTGGGTGAAGCAACTAGTCGCTGCTGTACCTGCCTCTGCTTACACTATGTGCTATCGAGAACTAACGAGTAGGCATGGTGCAAGACAGCTCGCGCGTTGGACGACGTACAGGACTGGCAACCTGCCGCACCGGCCGTGCTTGGCGATTCATGCACACCGCCACAGCAGCTGCGTCTGCAGCCCTCCCTGTCCTACATAAGCGCCTCGGCCAGCCACCAGGTCTTGAGGCCGCGCCTACACCTCTGGCCTAACCACCTCCCCGTCCTCCTTTGCCCCCAGGCGCCTACGTGTCCACCCCGCGGCACCCCAACCCGCCACAGAAGAAGCTCATGGAGCGCGGCCTGGCCTGCTGGGCGGGGGGCATGGGTGAGCAACGCGAGCAGCAGCAGCAGCAGCAGCAGCAGCATGCGGGTGCATGTTTCGTAAAGCTTAGAAGGTCACATGCTGCGACGTGTCTGTGGCCTGTGCGCTGGCCGTGCAGTCCTGCGCCACATGCACGGTGGCGTGCGTTGCTAGGCAGCCCTGGCCAGGGGCCGCATCCCACGCGATGTCCTCTGGAGGACGCAAACTGTGTAGCGCAACTGCAAGTGTGACGCGCTGCGCGTTCCTGTACATATGGATTCACCAAGGTTGCCTGCATGCCTGTGGCCACGCGGCTCTCCTGCCACCCCGCCCCGCCCGGCCGCAGGCGGCCCCGACTTCTTCGTCAACCTCATCGACCAGTCGGGATTCGGGGACGACCACCTGTGCTGGGGCAAGGTGCGGCAGCGGGGGACGGCTGCGGGCGGGCGGGGAACAGTTGCCTCAGCGTTGCACTGGTGCTGTCGGGATGGGTACCGCAGACTGTTCGGACGGAGCAAGCCATGGGCCATGATGCCCATCATGGACGCCTCGTGCGCGCAAAGGCCCCCGTTGCGGCATGTATACCAGCTGCGGTACGAGCACCATGCTGGGTTCATGTCAACACGTGGCCCACGGCGCCCGTGCAGGAGCTATCATGCCGCACCGTGGCCGTCTCGCCCCGCCCATCGCACCGCCCATTTGCGCAGGCCGTCCCCGGTTTAAGCGCGCCACTCGCCTCTCTTCAATTCGCCTAATTCCGTTGGCTACCTACACAACCATATGTGCCCACTCCTGCCGACACCTCCCGCTTTATGCGTACCTCCCCGCTGTACCCCCAGGTGTCCGACATGTCGCTGCTGGACGCCATCGTGCAGCGGCCCATCAAGCCCAAGGCCAAGCCCAACGACATGACCTTCCTGGCGGAGGAGCTGCCGTTCAACATGACGCTTGCGTGAGAACAAGGAGACGGAGCCGGCAGGAAATGGCAGCTCGGTTGCGTGGAGCAAGCACGCAGCAGGGCGCAGGCGCGGAGGGGGTAGGGTTTGGTTTCTTTACCTGCTGAACTGCGGATGGCCGTTGCATGCCGCTGGGGCAGGGCAGTCGCTAGGCTGTGGGCGTGCGGAGGTGCCACTTGTGTGGCAGGTGGTGCAGCCAGGTGCTGCTAGCTGGTGGCACGGGGCAGCAGGACCTGGCAGGACACTCGAACGAGTCGGGTCAGGGGAGCTGGGACAAAAGCGGATGGCCACGAAAGGGAACTCCATTTGATCTCATGTCTACCTTGCATGTAGTGTGATAGTTGGCAACTGCATGGCAGGGGAGCTCCCCTGCTGCACAGCTTGCTGAGCGACGAAGCGGCCGATATCTGCGGTACCACACGGACCGTGTTCAACGTACAATACAGAACCGCGCATCATATGGCAGTAGGCACGTGGCTGCCCACAGCGACACATGATTCATGAACGGCCGGGAAAACGCTTTGTGCTGCCCCGCGCACGCGAGCGTTGCAGCGTGTTCATGTCAGAAGCTCCACCGAGCCACAGTGCCACATGACACACTGTACGTGCGCGCTTGCTGTCCTGACTTCCCGCATCCCACACCAGCCACAACACAACGCACTTGCTCCCACATACACAGTTTCGCACCGTGAAGCGAAACCAGACCCTACATATATGTATACCACACATGCGCCTGCCACGAACGAACCGGACCGTAGTGCGCCGCTGCTGGACCTACACATCCATGCCATGACCGTGGTAGTGGTGCGCCGCTGGCCTCCTTCACCCTGCTTCACCTGCTCTCCCACACTGTACAACGCCATGGGCGCGTCAAAGGACAGCGTCAAGTCCGCCATCTACCTTGGCCCACTCAGAGCAGACATCTTCCAATCCCCCGCCCCTCCCCCCGCCCCTCTGCCTCCGCCCTGCTCCGCCCCTTCCCCTCCTCGTCTTCCTCACTGTTGCAGCCGTTGTTGCGCCCCCCCCCCCGCCAGCCTGCCGGCGCATGCTGTGGGAGCTGGAGCCGCTGGCGGACCAACTCTTCAGTAGGTCGACTTTTACTTACCGTACTACTCCTACTACTGCTACCACCACTACCACTTTCCTCGCGTTACTAGTACTTTGTTCCCCCCCCCGCCGCCGTCGTCGCCCCCCTCCGAGTCAGACATTGGCAGCACGTGCACGACAGGCCATGGGAAGCGTCGCCGCCGCCCCCCGCAGTACCTCTTTGCCCGAAGGCCGGAGGAGCGCAAGGGTTAGAGAGGGCTAAACTTCGGCCCTTTGGGTTCCTTCCGGAGGCGGTGGGGATGAAGCACCTGCTCCCGGCGCCCATCCCGATGGCCCCGTACCCGTCCTCCGGCCATCCTCCACAGTGCCCAAGGTACTCAACATGGAAAGAGGCCTCAGACGCTGAGCTGCTGCACGCCCGCCGCCACCGCCCCTCTCGCTGCCGTCGCCGCCGCCGGCTGGCACCCCCCTGCCGCTTCCGCTGGGCCCTGCACCGCTGGGCATGGGTTGCGGCAGCGGCGGCGGTGGCCGCGACTGTTGACCCGCCTGCCACTCGCCCGACCGCCACCCCGGCCCCTGCCATTGCCTGCCGCTTTCCCTTGCTCTTGTTTCCTTTCCGCTTTATGCTGCCGCTCCGTTGCTGCTTGTTGCTGGCCTTTCCCCTTTCGGAGGTACCGGGGGAGGCGAGGGCTCCAGCGCGGCGGCGTCCAGCGGCAGCGAGCGGAGGCACGGCATGCCAGACAGGGTGGAGGAGACCTGCAGAGGTTTGTTCGGAAGGGGCGTAAGGGGACAGAGTGAGCACGTCTGGATACAGGGCAGGGGGTATGGAACAGGGGACATGCAACAGGGACGAGGCCTTCGGAGGCAGAAACCTCCCTGATCGTTGCAGGGCATGGCTGGACCTAGGCTGAGATGCACATGTGGACCCCGAAGCCTCTGTCTTACGTGGCTGCGCGCCTCCCAGCGGTTTGCCCCTTGACGTGCACGACACGCCCCAAGAACCCCACACGCTGGCCAACCTCCGGTTCTTCACCTGCCCCTGCGCAGTCACGCCTGAGGCCATTGGCCATATGACCACCCCAAACCCCTGATATGGCACTCCCTCGCCCGCGCATCGCCCCGTCATCCCCTCAACTCTTTCCACCCGACGCTCCATCCCTCTCCGCTGCCCTGGTCCTCCTCTCGTTGACTCCGCAACCCCTGCACAGGGCATACCAGCCTTGCCGGCCCACTGGCCGCCCAACCTCAGCCCCAACGCACATCAAACCCTGCCGGGACTTTCGACCAGCGAGCGAAGCACCCTTCAAGGTCCATGCCCGCCCCACGCTCACAACAGCGCTGCAATCGCCGGCAACTCCTTCATCTCCTCATGTTCCGCCTCGCCTGCACAGCCTCCCTGCCCCGTCCCCTTCCCGTCCTCCTCAGCGTCAGCTTCGGTTCATCCTGCAGCAGGCGGTTGTACACCGCAATCACCAACGGCGGCACGCCGTACGGCCGGCCTCAGCCGCAACCGCCGCCAGCGCCCTCTCGATCACTGCCGTACGCCGCCATCCCCGCCACCACCGCCGCCGCGCTGCCTTCCCTGCCGTGCCGCCGCGGCTACATCCGCGACTGCGCCGGCGCCTGCACGCTGCCGTGACGTTAACGCCCATGCGCGTGACACGCGTGTGACTTCTCCGTGATGAGCACGTGCAGCTAGGATGTCAGGTCCAGGCAGTCAACACAGTCGCACGGCTCCGCGTACTCGCCGCACTGCACGTGGTCGGTGCCCCCGCCCCCGCCCCCGCGCCGGCCGCCTCACCTAGCACCATCAGCCCTGCCGACGACGACATGCATCCCATCACCGCCGCCGCCCCCGCTGTCGGCCCCCGGCCCTCCCACCCTCGCCGGGGTCCCTCTCCTGGACTGGGACGCCACCTTGAGCGCGAACGTGACTGCACAAGTTGGTGACGCGCAGTGCGAGGGGCGTGCCTACGAGCACGGGTGGCTGCTTGGGGGTCCAGGGCGGCACGCAGCAGCGCAGGCGGTCGTCTGTGAGCCGCGGGCAGGGGCGCTCCAGCATGGCGCACGATGTGGGGCATATGGCATGCATGGTTGACCGGAAACAGCAACGCAGATGTGCGTGGGTTCTTCTGCTTGCCGCACACAAAGCTGCAGCTGAGGGCAACTGAGCTGCAAGTCGAGACCGCGATGTGGGGCATGCTCCACAGGGCCGGGCCTTGCGCGAAGGCTGGCGTCCGCAGGGCAGTGGGGTGGGCAGAGGTGGCGCGGGCCAGCGACGGGGCCAGGGGCTTTGCATAGACCCAGGAAGCGTGCGAAAGAGATGAGCAAAGGGAAGGTGGAGTTGATGGGAGCGGTGATCATGGGTGTCAAGGGTGCAAGAGTAGTTGCTGGAGACGTTGCAACAACTGTGAGCTTGGCAGGTCCTGGCGTCCGTCAGGAGGTGCAACGGGCGGTCAACGCCCCACCTGTTGCGCTGTCGCTTCACATTACCGTATCGGTTCCCGCTTCCTCGTCCACCAAAGGACCCGCGCCCAACATGGTACGTTGCCTGTCCTGTCTGGGCTGCCTGCCTGAGGGGGAGGGTGCTTCCGTGCGGCGTGCGTCTGTGGGGCTTGTGGGGCCTCTGTTTGGTGGCAGGCTCACGTGTTTAAAAGGGGGGCGGAGCGAAAGCAGCATCCGGGGGGCCGCTTATGGCTAATTGCCCCGTACAGCTGCCTCGTGTCCGGTTTCCTCCCTGGTAGGAGGGTAGGTGGGGGCCACGGGTAGAGACGCTGTTTGTTCTGTGGGTGTGCGTCCACGGGAAGCTGCGTGGGGGCAGGGCCAGGCTGAGATATGGTGAAACTTGAGGCCCGTTCTAATTGCGGCCTACCAACCTGTTGGAGCTGTTTGGCTCCTAACCGTACAGCGAGAGGGGTGGGAAACCCCGTGTCCCTGATTGCCAGAGCCAGCCCTGCCCCGTTTCGGGACGAGGCTGCGCCCTGGAAGGGGGCCAAAACTGTAAATCCATACATACACATGGTACCCTCTTGTTGTGTCCGGACGCCACTGCAACCCCCAATCATAGCCAACACTGTACCGTACTCCCCAAGCCCGCATGGCGGCCACGAGCAGCTCCCCAGCTCCGCCATGTGGCGCCCTTCTAAGGCTGCGTCCTCGCTTCAGCAGCCTCACCTCACCTCACCTCGTGAGGTGCGCAGGGGCCTCCACGCTTCAGTCGCCCCTTCGACGCGTGTCGGTTGTTGCGTGCTGGGACCAACACGTGGCAGTCCACGCCGCGTGGCGGAGCTGGGGCTGCCCTCTCCATTCCTTGGTGTCCCACGCACCAGCTGTACTACTACCTATGGCGGCTGATAAGCTGGTTGAAACACTGGGGGATAGAGAGGATGAGCTGGGATGAGCCACAGTACTGTAATCACCTGGTAGGTGATCGTGGGGCCCTTGTATGAAATTTGATGTCCAAGAGGTCCTCTTGCTTGCACTAGAGAAGCACATGAAGCATCCAGATTGCGTAAAGGACTCTGCTGGAAGCAAGCGGGGCTTCACGGCTGAAATATGGCATCGGTTACGGCCGCCTCTTCCAATCTCTCCTTCGCGACACTCGGCACGCATGTCTCTATCCACTCGATTGAATTACTAGTATAAACTTTTGCACAGTTACCATATTATTTGATTGTACTCAGCAGTTACATCTGCGTAGAGGCAAATATGCAGGCTGTCTTGGGCAGCTCTAGGCTGTGCGGGCCCGTTGGGCTCGTGCGCAGCTCCCGGCAAGCATTCCTACCAGTTCGATGCAGCGCAGTGGGCCCCCAACGCGTCAGCATCGTGCCGGGCCTGTCGCTGACCCGCCCCGCCCGTCCCGCAAGCTTCGTGTCTCCGCGCCGCTCCTCCCTAGCTTGCAGTTCCGTTCCCGACGGCAAGTTTATTTCCAAAACGGAGGTGCCAGCGTTCATTCAGCGTGACGACATTATGGACCAGCTGTACCGCTGGTCCATGATGGAGGCCGGCGAGTCGGGGCAGCGCAACTTCGGGCTGCCGATGAAGATCGAGCCCACGTACTGGGAGGACAAGCTGTGGGGCTTCAACGTTGCGATCTTCAAGGAGGGCGTCAAGCTGACGGACCTGGGCGTGTTCTTTGACAAGGACACGGTCAACAAGCACGAGTGGATTGGGCGCGGCGAGGACGGGTTCCCGGTTGTGGAGGGCAAGGTGGATGAGGTCCGCGGGAAGAACATCGAGATCTGGTGCGTGGGACGTACATTGGCAGGGGTAGAGGCCGCATGGGGGTACAGGGGACGTGCACGGGACGAGGGGATGGTGGTACATGGGCAGCGGACATTGGGACGCACGGGTGGGAAGCACAGGGTTAGGGCGTACCGCGGAGGGTACTTGCGCCTCGGTCAGTAGGTGTTGGGACAGTCGACTACCCAATGCACCAGGGTCGTTCTGTAAGACTCAGCCCCGGGGTCTGCATGAACGACTCGGTGGCACGGGGCGCACAGCACCGTGGTGGCATGGTGAGGCACGCTCTCGCAACCAGCAGGTGTAGCAGTAGCTGTCGGGCCAAGAGTCAAGCGCGGAGCGGCGTAGGCCGCTACGTGTGAGGCCCCTCTGCCCCGCTCGCCTGCTGCTGCTATGTACCCCGTTTCACGTGCCCAAACCCGTGCCGGCCCCCTTGCCCGCTGCAGGAAGATGGACAGCGCCCCCGTGTCGGAGGACCTGCGCTCCTGCATCCGCGCCTACTGCACGGCGCTGGTGGCGGCCCTCAACCGCTACTACGCTTTCGGCAGCGTGTTCGTGGACGACGCACAGTAACGGGGCCGGGGCAGCAGCCACCCTGTCCACGGGGCCGGCAGGCTGAAGCCGCTGTGCCTTCGGCGCCTGTGCCTTGGCGGACGGCGGGCAGCGAACAGGCAGGCCGAACCTTATTCAGGATCTGAAGGGGCCCTGGAGGGATGACGGCGGCAATGAACGGGTTTGGGCCGGCGAGCCCTTGTGCTCGGTTGTGCCCAAGGGGAGCTGCGCTGCTCACAGCCGGGCGAGGGTGCTCCTTCCGGCGTGTGCATAGGCGTTGGGGCACAGGCTTTGGGGGTCATCTCGGGCGCGGCCACAGGCTTTTGGGGGTCATCTCGGGCGCGACTTGCAGTAAATGGGAGGGGACGGATCCCGATGTGCGGGGCCTTCACGACCTAGTGTTGCGACTGCCGCTACCTCGCGTCCATGAGAGCCCTATCCTTGATTGGGTGCGGCAAGGTATGGGGGTGGGTGGGATACACACGATAAGCTGTTTGACTTCCGGGCGGGCTTGCTGGTGGGGCCGCGTGCAGTGAGCAGCTGGTTTTTATTGCGATGCGGGATGCTTGTTGGGCCAGAAGGTGGAGGCCGGCGGGCGCCCAGGGTAGAGGAGATGCGCGATGTACGACCTGGGTGCAGGCAAAGGCATGGCAGGGCCCCACAGGGGCGACGGACTGTCACCAGCTACCTTTCGGGCGCGCTTTCGTGGGGTGGAAGCGGTAGAGGAGAGAGCGACGGCAGTGCCAGTATCGGCCATCCACTGTGCGTGCGCGTGGGGGAGAGGGCTTATTGTCTGTGGGGAGGCGCTGCAGGGCGGTTGTTCTGAGGGGCGCCCATGGCACGCGGTGCGCACTGCTCGCCAGCAGGGGCGCGGGGGCTTGAACAGGGCTTGCGGACGGTTGCGCCGTCAGCGTGCGGCTGAAGTGGGTGCTCAAGCATCAGCTCAGAGGGCAGCAGCAGGCAGCTCTGCTCCCTCGCGGCGGAGGGCGGTACCTGTGCGGTGTACCAGTCCGAAGGCGGGCTGCTTTGGCGGCAGCTGCCGCCTATTGGAGGGAAAGGGTTGCGAAAGTATCGGGTGTGTCCATACAGCAGCTTGCTACCGTATGCGTATTTGGGCGTGGCGTGTGTCGTGTGTGTGGCACGACACGATGTACGGACACAGGTCGTCGCATGGGCAAGAGTGGCTCTAGGCCCCTCCGCTGGTACCCAGTTTATTGTAGTGTATTACGCGGAGGAGGCAACGGTTTTGGTCAACGGACCTGGGGGCGGCCGATGGTTCGAGTGTGGCCAAGCCTTATTTTGCAGTGCTTTTGTATGGTGACTGCACAGCAGCGTCAGGCAGCGTCAATTGACCCAGCCCTGGGGCCACGGCGACGATGCGCCGGGTATGGCGCCACCAGACTGCGCAAATGCTCGTTTTGGTTCGATTGCTTGGTGTGTGCATGGTGTTCTTGCTATTTTTGGTGCCTTCATGGTGTTGTTTTGAATGGTGGTGAGCGGCTTACGGCGGCTGTTGAGCCGTGTGCATCCTGCTGCATGTGTGTAAGCTCCAAGCAACTACGTGTTTGCTGCTTGTCGTCCCCCACCGTCCAGTGGGCCAGTCAAATCTGGTTTCCAGCACCCTCCCGTGCGCTGCTCTTCACCGTCAGAACCACCGGCGGCAGGGCCAGGCAGGGCTGAGCAAGCTCTTTCATTGGCCAATTTCGGGAACTTTGAACATAAGGAAACACCTTCTGGGCAGAGAGATTTTGAAGAAATATGCATCATTTTGATACCGTGTCACGCCCATTTGCTGGCTGCGTGCCAGCTGGGTGAAACATACCACTCCGCCCCCCTCGACGCAGCGAAGCGAAGCAATCAAGACACCACGCGCAACGTGCATGCGTCGAAACCAGCGTGACAAGACAGCGGCAACCGGATGAAGCTCAACAAAGCACACAATTGCACCAGGCAGAGGGGCTGCCTCACATGCTTAATACCGGGTGGCAACTTTGGCAGACCCTGCTGGTGGGAGGCGAACCAGGCTGCATCGTACACTCGCACCGGGTGGCACCAGACCCTGCTGGTTGCATCCAGCCAGTCCATCTCGCCTTTCTCCTGACAACCCAGGCGTCCCGGCAATGATCTAGCCGAACGGTACACTCCGTCCTCCTTCCAGTGGCAAGCCCTTCACGGATAGCAGGGAACAGCAACTCGAAGGGTGACCCGCCGTACAGTCTGTATCGCTCAGCGCATGCCTGACACTCGTGCACGCTCATTCAAAAACCAAACGTGTGTAACATATAGCTGGATCTACTGGGATGGTGAAGGCTAGTTACTGAATAAGCTTAACGGGGCCCGCTTACCCCGGGCGTCATCGGGGTCGTTTTATGGTAACGCAGCCTTGCTAGCCATGGAAACGCAGTGACAGCAGTACCGTTATACCTGGTTTCCAGCCCTGCTGTGGGGGCCACCGGCAGCGATAGAACGGCAGACGCGCTGTCACAGTGGTGGCCGGGCGTGGTCACGGCCTGTCAGCCCTGAGGCTTGTGATGCCAGCAAATCCCACACCACATCCAACTATTATGCCAACCACAACAGACGAGAGGCAACGCCTCAGGCGTTGCCCGAGACAGAAGTACCCAGAACCGACGTACGGCACGCACGGGGCAAAGATCTGCGCCCCCAGTGCTAGCTGTGCCCCAACAACACTGCGCCCAGTACTCCACAAGCACCAGGCCTGCATCTGGGCGGTACCACCAATAGGCGTGACAACCGTTTCGTGACTTCTGGGTAAGAATCCGCCCGTAGGGCGGAAATCTTGTACAGTGTTTTGATCTTCCGTGTGGGCTTTCGGGTGACACGTCGAAACAGGTGCCTCTCTGGAACCCAAGTTTTGGATGGGGGGGCCCAAATTTTGCGTTTGACCCGACCGGACCCCCTCACAGTCCCGTGTCTTTCGGAGATGGGCCCCTTTCGGAGAAATTTAGCCAAAAAATCGCCTGGTTCGACCCAACCGATGGAGATCGAAACGCTGATCTTGTAGAAAAGGTTGCAAAAATCCTTTGGTGTTCTCATAACTCCGTACCTAATACAGTTACAGTTACAGGCCCAGTAGGGCGCGTCCGGAGAGCCAGGGGGCCATGAGGACGAATAATAAAGTTAGGTAACTAGGTGACAGACGACGGGGCTTAGGCGTCGATCTCCACTTGAGTCCTCAACCGTCTAGACAGCACCATAGTCCTGTGACACCACAACAAACAGCGTGTTGAAACCGCATCAACGGGCGTTGTCGGACAGCAATGGTGTGAAGGAAGTGCGTGTGGATGCAGGTGGATGGCAAGCTGATATGCCATGTGCATGGCGCAGGGTGCAACTGGCATGCGAGGCCTGGGCCCTGCCTTAAGCGCTCACTGTGGGAAAAAGTACGGTCATATGTGCAAGGCCTGGTAATACGTGCGGAACGGCGGTCATATTGCCGTTGTAAGGACGTCATGTTAGCAGAGCGCGGGCTGATTATACAGGTGCAGTGGTCGCTGTGTTCATGCATGGGGCTCCCCCAGCCGTGCGGCAAGGTGTCCGCTCGGGGGTGTGTGGGGGGGCGGAGCCCCCACACCAGCGAATGGCACGCATGGCCTGGGCGGTGCCGTATGCCCTGCATTCATGCGTGCGGCATCAGGCTAAGCATGTCATTCGCTGGTGGGGGGGCGCTGCCCCCCCACACACCCCCGAGCGGATTGCCCTGGATGGGGCTCCCCCAATGGATGACAGGCATGGCCTGGTGCTGTGTGCCCTGTGTGCATGTGCGGGGCTCCCCCATGCCCCATCCAAAAGCAAGTTGTCCGCTCGGGGGGGTGTGGGGGGGCGGAGCCCCCCCACCAGCGAATGACACGTATGGCATGGCCTGGGCCATGCCGTATGCCCTGCAGCATTCATGCGTGCGGTACCAGCGAATAGCATGCCTGGGCCATGTGTTTGTGCATGCGGCACCAGGCTTCTCATGTCATTCGCTGGTGGGGGGGCTCTCTACACCCCCCCGAGAGGACAATGGCTCCTGGATGGGGCTCCCCCAATGGATGACATGCATCCGTGCTGTGTGCCCTGTCTTCATGCGCGGGGCTCCCCCATCCAAGATCAGCTGTCCGCTCGGGGGGGTGTGGGGGGGCGGAGCCCCCCCACCAGTGAATGGCATGCTTAGCGAATAACATGCGGCGGTAAGGCCTGTGTTCATTCCGTGCCGAGTGCCCTTGAGGATTCAGCATCGCCATCGCGGGTTGACATGTCCGAGCCCAAGTGGGCACGCCTAAGAGCCTGCGTAAGGCGGCTTTACGGTCATTGTTGGAATGCTAATAAAACGGGCATTCATGGGAGGTAATCGACGGCTCATCGCGCCGGCGGCACAACGGTGTTGCCAACGGTATGCTGTCCGCGCGGCGCCCGCGTGCGGAGCCGGCGTGCTGAGTTATACTTAATTCGATGCGGCCCTTTCACGCCTGGATCCAGACAAGTTGAAATACATCGAGACATTCCGAATGCATTGAGCCACCTTGCCAAAACGCGAGGAAGCTGCGGGAATCTGGCCACATAGGTGTCTAGAGGGGCGGTTTAACGAGTTGTGGTGTCACAGGACTATGGTGCTGTCTAGACGGTTGAGGACTCAAGTGGAGATCGACGCCTAAGCCCCGTCGTCTGTCACCTAGTTACCTAACTTTATTATTCGTCCTCATGGCCCCCTGGCTCTCCGGACGCGCCCTACTGGGCCTGTGACTGTAACTGTATTAGGTACGGAGTTATGAGAACACCAAAGGATTTTTGCAACCTTTTCTACAAGATCAGCGTTTCGATCTCCATCGGTTGGGTCGAACCAGGCGATTTTTTCAAGTATGTGGCCAAGGTGGCTTGAGGCGCCTCCTCCATAACAGTGCATAACTCCGTACCTAATAGCCCTCTAGGAGGATAGAAGCCTTGTGAGCAACTGAGCTGCACGTATGGAACAACGTGCTGGAGCGCAAGAGTCCAGCATGTTTCAGGGCTACGTTGGCATACGTGGGCTGCCATTGCATGATGTGTCGTGGGTCGCAAACAGGCGAAACCAGGGGAGCTCCCTGGGGCGAAACCCGCAAGCCGCGCCCGGAGGATCTCGGTGAAGCCCTGGCCCGTGCAGCGGCTGCTTCCCGGTGGTCATGGCTCGGAGTACTCCACCACGCCATCTCGCGTTATGAGTCAAGGTACCGAATGTCACAGCGTCAGGGACCTCCCCGCCCAACACCGCCACCATTACCACCATTCAGTCGGATACCGTGTTGCATGCATCGGTCGCTAACCTCCCTAGTAACCGCACATTCTGGCACATGTCACTGCGGTCTAGACTAGGGCGACGTCTCTGGAACTTGCTTTGGAATTTGCGCTCGTACCTCCCATCACCGCATCCCTCAACAATCTTTGCATCAGCCTGCCCTTGCAACGCGCAACGCACCTGCACAATTAAAGCCTGCTAGGACCAGCATGAAAGCCCTAAAGCAACTTCAAAACAAACTGCTGCCTCCTATAACATGCCTTGCTTCCTTAGCGCCCGGTCTTTCCGATGGTGGTTGGCCACCGCAGCCTTGCTCTTCTCTTTCCGGTCGTACGACCGAGTGCTGCCGTCACCGCCGCCGCCACGCCCGCCGCCGCCGCCACGGCCACCCCTGCCGCCGCCACGGCCACCCTCACCGCCGCCCCCCGCGTCCCCGCCGCCCTCGTCGCCGTCGCTGTCCGAGCCGTCCTGCTGCTGCAGCAGCTGCTGCTGCTGCTGTTGGCGCGTGATGCCCTTGTTGCCCCCTGGGCCCAAGCCATGGATAGCCTGCGAGCAGCAGAAGGCACGGGGGTAACGCAGGGGGGCATTTCGTCCGCAAGTAAATGTGGAGGGGCGGGCGCAGTTACTGACGGACCGCGTTACCGCGGAAGGGATGCACCTAATGTAATGGAGGAATTCATGCACATCGAGTGCAGGAAATGCGGCCTGTGCCCTCACTACCGGAACCTTTTCGTCCGCGCTTTTAGCCACGCACCTCCCCTGCAGTTCCGTGCCAATGTTAAACCCATTCGCCCTCCCGGGGCCCCCCACCCACCATGGCCGCCTGCTTGGCCGCGTCCAGCACCTGCTGTGCCTCCGCCTGGCTGTGCACCAGCTGGGCGCCCTCCTTGGGGTAGTTGTAGATGCGCCCGTCAAGCACCCACATCTTCTCGCCACCGCCACGGCCGCCTCCCCCGCGCCCACTGCGCCCGCCAGGCCCCGGCCCAGAGGCGCCGCCTCTACCTCCCGAAGCCGACGGCCCCGCCTGCCCTCCCACAAACGTTGGCGCCCTCTTGACACCGCCGCCGCCCCCACTCCCGATTGACGTCGCCGCTGCTGCCGCTGCTGCAGCCGCCGCCGCAGCGGCCGCCACCCCTGCCCCGGCCGGCACGCCACCGCTGGCGCGCCCAGCCGTGGCAGCGGCCCCTCTCCCGCTCCCCGACGGCGCCCCGCCGCCCCTCCCTCCGCCTCCTCGCCCTGCTCCCCCCACCGCTCCGCCGCGCCCGGCGGCGCGGCCAGGCCTCCCAACGGCGGCCGCGTCGTCAAACTCGTCGTCGTACTCACCGACGATGTCACCCGCACCGACGGCGGACACACGCAGCCGGCTGGGCCCCGGGCCCGCCGCCGCCGCCATCCTGCCGCCGTCGTCATCGTCGCCCAGCGCGTCCGCCAGCCCGTCCGCGCCGCCGCCCCCGAGGTCGTCGAACGAGTCGTCGTACTCGTCCTCGTACTCCCACTGCAGCTCGTCGCCCAGCCGCGAGGTGAGCTGCTTGACGTCGCGGTCCATCCTGTCCAACACCTTGAGCGTGCCGCGGTGGAGCAGGCCGCCACCGCGGCTGCCAACTCCGATGGAGGAGGCGGCAGCGGCTGTGGCCCCGGGCGTGGCACCCGCCCGCCAGGCGGCGCTGGCGGTGGCGGCCGGTGGCGGCGGCGCGGCGGCTGCCAGGCCCGCCATGGCTGACCAGGAGGACATGGCGGACAGGGCGTCGGGCGGAGGAGAAGCGCCGGAGCCGGACGCGCCGGCCTGGGGCCAAAATGAAGGACCAATGTAGGCGCATGCCGAGATGAGTTTAGGTGATCGAGCAACAGGCTCAGTCAGTGGCAGACAGCTCATGCCATAGCAAGGCTTATAGCCACGACGGCATGTGTTGCCATTGCATCTGCGGGCAATTATGCGCGCGCTGCTGCAGCCCCCGCACAGCCATCTATGAACAAGGAGGCACACGCACTCGGGGTGTGCCAAGCGTGACCCCCCACCTGCTGCTGCGGCGGCTCCCAGGCCGCCAGCTTCTTGTCCAGCTTCTGCAGCGCGGGGGTGAGGCTGCCCTCCAGCAGGTGGTTGATCACCTGGCAGGGCAGGGCAGGGCAAGGCAGGGAGGGCGCGGCGGCAGCTTGCGGTGGAGCGCCAACCGGCTAAGGCACCGCGGGTTGGGTGTGAGGCTGGCCGGCAAGGATTGGCCAGCAGCATGCGAGGAGATGACCAGCATTTTATTCCGAGTGCTGCAGCTACTCATGCGTATATAATCCCGAGGACTGCACCTAGGTTCGTAGATTCTTCTTGTCATTGTAAGCACGTCGCCCGGGAGCGTATACACCCGCGGAGATATTGCATACTCCAAGTAACGCGCTGCAGTCGACGTCCATGCATATAGCATTTATGCTCCGCACCCCACAAGGGCACGCCCCTGTAAAGTCTTCCCTGCCGCCCACCTGCTCCGGGCTGTTGCCGTACTCGTGCAGGCACGCCGCCAGGAAGCCGTCCCCATAATCGGGCAGCAGGTCCTTCACCTGGGACACCAGGGACGCACGCTCAGCCGCCGCCGCCGCTGCAGCAGCCGCACTCGCGGCCCCTGCCGCTGCACCCGATCCTCTCCCCGCTGACCCGCCTCCCGCGCCGCCTCCCCCTGCCCCCGCCCTGTGCTGCTGCTGCAGGCCGCCGCCCGCCCGCTGCCTGCCCCGCGCGCCCTCCAGGGCCCGCGGGTCGCCCTCCATGAGCGCCAGCAGGTAGTCGAACTGCGCGTCATCCAGCAGCACGTGCCCCTGTGCGAGCAAGCAGTGGGAGGTCGTACGGCTTTCTCCACTGGGTGCACGGCAGATGAGCGATGCGCTGGCTGGTGTGCAGGAGCGTTGTACCTAGGCTAGGAAGACGCTGGCCTGTGTGCTTCATTAACCAATGCACAGCCGCAAGATGACCACCGGCCGTGGGGATGAGCTGCGATACGACTTGAGGGGAAGAGGCCGAACGCGCGAGCACCGCAAGCGTCCAGTGATACCAAGTCAGCATCTGCCGGTCTGTCCGCGGCCTGTTTGCAAGCAGGTCGGTGCCTGTGCCTAGCTGTCCCCTCCACATCACCTCCCCTCGCCCCCGTTGCTGAGGCACCGGTAGTGCTCGGCCCTTCCCCCCTGCCACCTGCCCCCGTGTAGCCTACCTGCACCACCGCGTCCGCCACCGCCGCGTCCAGCCCGTGCTCCGCGTTGAGCTGCACCAGGAAGCCCCCGCCGGGGTCCCCGCCCCCGCCCACGCCGCCCCCGCCCCCGCCTCCTGCCGCCGACGACACATTGAGCAGCCGCGTCATGAGGTCGTTGCCTCGCGCCTCGGCGGGGGACGGACCCTGGGGCGACGTGCGGGGGAGTGGTAAGCGGAGGGAGTGCAACGGCGCAACACGGCCCCTTATGCTCTCCCAAATTGCACAATCCGCCTGGTATCTTACGCATGTTTGCACCGGCTCGAGACAGGTCGAATGGACGAAGTACCGAGTTGCGCATGCGACGGAAACGGACGTTCCACCCACGCACCGCCCTCCCGCCAGGCGGCTCACCGTGCTGGACGAGGAGGCCCCCGCGCCCGAGCCACACGCCGCCGCCGCCGCCACCGCCACCGCGTCCTCCGACAGGAAGCCGTGCAGCAGCAGCAGGAAGGCCAGGCGCCGGCAGCCCACAGCAACCTGGGGCAGCAAGGGCCGTGAAGTGAGCCAAGCACGCTCCAGCCGGAGCGGTGGGAACGGGTACATAGACGCAGCTGTGGACCGTCGTGCTTGTGTATGGAGCCTTCAGCGCGGAAGAGACGGAATGCCAGTAACCAAGTCCAACGGCCATGGCTGCTGCTGCTGCTGCAAAGGATCACCCTTGTTGAATCCAGATGAACCCCAACGCTGTTCACCGCAAGTCCAAGAGCCGCCGACAGCTGGCGTGCCACATGCCACGTGCCACGTGCCGCCCACCTGCCCCAGGCGCGCCATCATGGCGTCCCCGTCCGCCTTGCCCACCCCCGGCTGCCCGAACACGCGCGCCAGCAGCGGCAGCAGCCGGTCATGCGCCTGCGCCAGCGAGCCCAGCAGCGCCCCCTGCCCCGGCTGCAGCAGCGGCGCGGCGGCGGCCGGCAGGCAGCTCACGAAGGCGGCGATGGTCAGCGTGGCGTCGCGCAGGTAGGCGGCGGCGTCTGGAAGGGACAGAAACACACAAGGAGAGCAAGGAACGGCAGTGTTCAGGGCAGGAGGGCGGGAGCGGGCGCATACTGGGGTGTGGGAGGGAACAGGACGTCACGTTGCGAACCGTGGGCAGTGAGGGCAGAAGGTATGACGGGACAGGGCGATGTGAAGGAGCATTGAGATGAGCCTGCGTGCACACCCGTGCGTGCAGTTCATGCCTACCTCGCAGCTCCGTCAGGTGTGCCGCCGGCCCGGAGGACGACGAGCCGCCAGCGCCCGCCCCCGCGCCGCCGCCTGTGCGCAGGGCCCGCTCCGCGGCGGCGGCGCAGCGCGCTGCCACCTCCGCCAGGTTGCCCGCCAGCAGGGGGGCCGCCGCCGCCAGGTCGTCGTGGTACCGGGGCTGCAACTCAAACACCTAGGGGGAGATGTGGGCGAAGGCCAGGGTGTGGGCCGCAGCGGACTCGCATGGTCATTGAGTGTGGGAAATGGGCAGCAACAGAGCCACAGGCGTCTGCTGACGCCGTGAGCGGGATGGCTACGGCGCCCAGGGCGGGGCAAAGTCCTCCCCAAAGCCGCAGGAGTGGACCCTGTTGAGAAGCCTTCACATCGTCCCCTGCTGAAGGACGACCGGCAAGGGCTGTCGTGCTGGGCCTTTACCTGCCGCAACAGCGTCGATGTCAGCTGGCGGTTCGCTGCGCCGTACAGTACGGCGATGTCCATGAGCTTAGGGATGTCCAGCAGCCACGCGTCGTACAGGATCGAGGCGCGCTGGTTGGGGGGCGGGCCGCCGGGGTCACGCTCCGCGGGCGTCACGCTGCAAGGGGAACAGGAGATGGGACAGAACGAGCACGTGGAGTGAGATTGAAGTGGGTCATCAGCCACAAGACCCAGATTGAAGTGGGTCATCAGCCACAAGACCCAGATTGAAGTGGGTCATCAGCCACAAGACCCAGAGTTGGTTCCTCCCGTCGCACAGGTTGCTTCGTGACCGGAGTGGTGTGCTCCTAATTCGGCATGCCGCACGCCCCGCAGCCATCCCCACGCCTCTCGCCGCACCATGACGGGCCACACGTAGGTGAATGCTATTGCGCCCTACGCCCATTGGGACTGCGACCGCTGCAGCATCGAGTCGGGCGCGACAGCACTGCAGCCCGCCCAGGCTGCAGCGAAGACGCCTGCGACGGCGGACCTTGGCAGTCCACCCCTCCCAGGGCAGTAGGGCTCCTGCCCCACCCCAACAACCTCACCCAGTACTTCCGCTGTTACCTGCAACTACGGTATCCCCAAACCCACACCCCTGCTCACAGCCTGAGCAGCACCATGAACACCCTCCGTGCCAGCTGCTGGCTGGCGGCCGAGGAGCCCTCCACGCCCTCGCTGCCACCGTCGTCGTACAGCCGCCTGCGCGTGCAGCATGAAGGTGACCCAGATGGGCCATTGCATGAAGTTGATCCCGTGGTACCGGTACTAGGTGCCCCTTGAGAACTTATGCCCCTGGTGCAGTTCGGGCTGTGCTGCCTGCCACTGCACGCCACAACAGTGTGCAACCCGCGTCCTCACGGCTCCATCGTGTAGCCCCGGCATCCATTAACAGCCGCTTAGGCTGTAGCACGGCTTGTAAGCTGCTGCAATCGCACATGCCCGGCTACGTGACGTGCCTTTTATGGCGAAGGTAGGTGTCGAGGCACACGTGGAGGGACTCGTCCGACTGCACCACAGCCCAGAACTCCGCAGCCGGCAGGGACAGCAGATGCGCTAGATCGTTATTGATGGTGCGAATGACCTCGTCGGCCTGCCACGACTGGTTGTCCTTTGGCAGGAAAGGAAGGAAGGAGCCAGCCGGGCGGCTGATCTGCGGCATTCATACGTTTGCGAGTCGTTTGTCACAAACTTGAAATTGCAAATACTGAATAGTGAGCTCCGTAAGGTTCTATACATTCAAGAGGCTCCGTTGTACTGTTCATACGCGAGCTAGCGCTAGGTGCTCGCAGGCCAGGGGAAGGCAAGCTACACGGCAATGTCCGATCATCTCCACCTGGGACTGGCTGTATGTAGGCATTGTAGCAAGCGGTGTGGAGGAAGCTGACGAGCTACGCTGTCAACTTGTCGAGCATTCCATCGTCCGCTTAACCCGTGCGATAACCAACAAGAGTGATGCTGGCTAAGCCTACTGGCAAAGTATTTGACTCGCGACGGAGGCAGCAAGTAAGTGAACTGGTACGCTCGGCATGAGTTGCTGCCCGGACTGAACCAAGGGTCATGCCACTGGGTCATGGTGGGCCCGGGTCGGCACGCCGGCGCGTTAAGGGTAGTCAAAACACTTGGCAGCATGCTGACGGGGGAGGCCACACTAGCTGTGCGACGTCCTTTGGCAACTAGGTGCAACCGTGCAGCAAACCCAACAGATCCTGCTTGGGGCATGGCCGCCACAACCAGGGGACCTGGCCACAACTGGGGGACAGGCGGGGCTGAGGCGTCATGGGTTTCTTAATGTGGCTTTTTTTTATAGGGTTTAGGGTGGCTACAGAGCCCGAGTGGGGCCGACCTGGGCCGGCGTCCGAGCAATGCAGAGCAAGGTGTCTCCTCCCGCAGGGCATCAGTCCACTGCAGGTGCGGCAAGCAAGGCACGTGGAGCAGCGGGCGGTCGCTACCCGGAGGATGACCTACTGACGTCGTGACGTGGTAGGCGTGCGATGGCTGCCGTGAACAGTCCGTGGTGCTGCAAACTGCTACTGGTCGGCAATCGGTAATACCTGGTAATACAAGTGCAATTCCAGGATTTGCAGCACATGGCTCCGCCTTGTACCGTAATGGGTGTATGGGTCATTGCGCCTGCAGCTGAGGGGTGGTGTGACATCGGTCGGCTGTGTGGCTACCGCACTCGGCTGTGCTGCCTTACATGCACGCCCCTGGGCCTTTACGTTACAAAGGGTAGCAATCACAGCAAGGACGACAATACTATAAGCACCACAGCACTGCGCTGTCGTCCAGTAACATGACGAAGTACAGCACCCATAGCAACACCAATGATCACATGCAACGCAGCGGCTGCGTGCGTGCCTGCCCACACACCTGCATGCACCAGTTCCGGCTCCTGCGCTACAGCCGTACGCTATGCACAAGGTCCGTCCCAACAGGCGACGCACGCGATGCATGTCCCGGTCACAGAAATGAAAATGCGCATAGTACCTGCTGTCAGCGCATGCGCAGCCTGCCTGGGTGCCCAGCCGCTCCAAATGACACCTAGTGACACCGACACACAGCGCCGGCCTGCACCTGCACCTGGCCACGGCCGACCGTTGTTACTGTGCATCTGAATCGTGACCCCACCGAGAGGCGGACACAAAACAAAACCGTGTCCTTGCGCACATTCCAATCTACCGTTAGTGTTGTTCCAAAGTCGAAGGGGTCGCACACCCGCACGTTTGTGCATCAGGTGTCAAGGGCACAATCGAAATGCGTGTTGTGTCCCTGCCTTCATGCGCAACAGCGTCAAACGGGCGGTAACTAAGCTGAAGGAACTGTCGAAGATACGTATGTCTTCTCCAACACAGTGCTGCGTAGCAGCAACAGGGTGGCAACACTGCACGCGCGGGTGCGCCGTCAATATAACGTTCCCGTACACGCACTACACAACCAAGTGTACCCATATAGACCGGCAAAACTCGCCACGTACTCCTGGCGCTTATCAGCATCACGCAGTGCGCGCCGCACAAGGAAACCCAACCTCCAAGCTTCTGAAACTATGACACTGTTCGTACATCTGCTCTCTAGTCCTGACAAGGCCCTTCCACATCATACATAAGCTCCACGCCGCTCGCACTCCCAGCCTCCAGTCCACAGTGCACAGCGGACTGCCTGCATCCTGCCCCACGCTCCCCATCGGCCCTTGCAGCTACCGGGCGCCGGATCTATCCCAGCTATCATCCGGTGCATCCTCTGTCCCTCAGCTCCCTCCATCCTCGCCCCCACAAGCGCGCACGCTGGCACACCACACAGACCCAGTACCAGAGGAGCACCGCGGTGCTCACAAGGACGCCATGCCGCCGGCACTCGCGGGCCCCGGGAAACCTCCGCCCGCCGCCGCCGCCCTCGCCGCCACCGCCGTGGCCATGGCTAGCGCCTGCTGCTGCGCCGCGTGCGCCCACAGCACCTGCATCACCTGCTCCGCCGACAGCGTGCCCAGCGACAGGGCGTCCTGCGCGCTGACCCCCACGTTGAGGGGCTCCCCCGGCCGCAGCTTGGAGATGAGCAGGTCGGCGCTGGCCATGGCCTCCTGCACCGTGACGTACGGCGGCGACACATACATGCGGCCGTCCAGGGAGGGAACCTCGGCGCGCCAGCCGCCACCACATGGCGACGGCGCCACGTAGCGCACCTGGGGCTGCACCTGCACCTGCACCGCCTGGGACTGTGGCTGCACCGCGAGCGGCTGGGGCTGGGGCTGCGCCACGGGCTGAACTGCAGGCATCTGCTGTGTCTGCGCCGACGGGACGGGCACGGCCTCGGCCTGCTGTTGCAACTGTGGAGGCACAGCAAGAGCTACCTGGGCCTCGTGTTGCTGCTGCAGCTGCATGAGCAGCAGAGGGTCGGCGGCAGGCTGCGCGGCTGGCGCGGTAGCGGTGGCAGCGGTGGGCGCAGCGGGGGCCCCGGGGCCAGCCGGGGTCGCGACGGCAGGCGCAGGTGCGGCTGCCCAGGCGGCTGCGGCGGCCTGAGGGTAGGCCGAGTACATGGCGCCGTACGCATCGTACGGCATAGGGCACCCGGCAGCGGCCGCAGCATCAACGGCCGCCTGCTGTTGCAGCTGCTCAGGCTGCGACGGCTCCTGCGCTTTCGCTTCGAGGGTGACTTCCGCCGACTGCTGCTGCTGGGTCGCTCCTTCGGCAGCAACGGCAGGCGCCAGAACTTGGGGCTCCTGCTGCTGGGGCTGCTGTTGCTGCTGCTGTTGCTGAGCCATCGCCATGTGCTGCGCGAGAATCATCATCTGCAGCTGATCCGACGAGGTTGAGGCCATGTCCGCTTGCGGGGGGGCGGGCCCGGCCGGCAGCGCCTGCTGCTCCTCGGGGGCGGCGTGAACCCACGCCGGGGGCTCGGCGGCATCGGCCGGAGCGACAGCCTCGGCGACGACGGGCGCAGGCGCAGCAGCAGGCTGCATAGCGGCGGGGGCCTGATGCTGGTGCTCGACAGCACCCTCATGGCCCGCCACAGGCTCCTGCTGCATGGCTGCCGGCGCCGCGTTCGGAGGAGCCGCTGCTTCTGCTGCTGCTGCCGCCTGCTGCTGCTGCTGCTGTTGCATGACGAGCAGCTGCTGGTGCTGGTGCTGCAGCAGGAGGAGCTGCTGTTGCAGCTGCTCCGGGGCGGCCATGGGGTAGCCGGTGATGGAGGCCAGGATGGCGGCCTGCAGGTCGGGCGTGAGCACCAGGCCGGGGACGACGCCGGCGGCCGGCCCGTCCACCGCCATGGGCACCTGCTGCATGAGGGCCGCCGCGGCAGCCGCAGCCGGCGTGGGCTGCGGCCACATCGCCAGCGTCGCCGCCGCGGCGGGCGACACCAAGGGTGCAGCAGCTGCCCCTGCCGCTGGCGCTTGCGGGGAGGTGCGTGCCCCCGACCCAGCCGGAGCCGAGTCGTCGGCAGCAGCAGGACCAGCGGCAACACCGGAGCTACCGGCCGCGGCAGCAGCCGAAGCACCTGCCTGGCCTGCGGCGGCAGGTGCTGCGGCCTGCAGGGACGTCTCGCCGCCGGCTGCTGCCCCCTCCGCCCCCGGCACGGTGGGAATGTTGGCGCCCATGAGGATGGCGAAGGCGTGCGAGGGCCCGGGGTTGCGCAGCTCCCGCTCGTACTCCTCCAGGCCCAGCGGCGTAAGGTTGTAGTGGTAGGGGTGCATGCGGTAGCCCAGACCGCCGCGAATCACCTTGCCTTGCTCCTCCAGACTGCGCAGGAGGGCAGAAACGAAAGCTTTGATGCTTTGCCATTGCGGCGGAAAGCGGTGCAGTGGCTTCATGTGCAGCCTTCCACGAGATGCAACGCTCGTTGCACCGGCTTTACCATGTGGGTCCAGTCTAAGGATCCTGAGCGCAGGCTTAACCGCCCCAGGATGTCCTGACCAACATCCCTCTGAGCTCAACACGTTTCGACGTGATGCAATGATCACAATGTGGTCATGCGCCTTAGTGCAAGGTTCATCAGCCTGACCCACATCACTTCCTTGTCCCTGCACCCGACCCAGATCGCCATTTGCCCCAAACCGCGCCCCCTACTCACAGCCGCAGCGCCTTGCTGGTGTCGGGGTTATTCCCGAAAGTAGCGCGCAGCTGCTTCTCGTACATGGTGCTGTGCCCGATCATGAGCAGGATGGCGCCGGCGTTGCGGACCACGTTGGTGATCTGCGGCGGAGGGCAGGAAAGTGGCGGGAAGCATGTCGTTCAGCAGGGGTTCATGCGTTAACAGGCAACGCACAGCTCACGCCCGGTTACAAGAGGCAAATGTCTGCTAGGGAAAGTGCATGGCTCCTTGCCTGGCCCATGTGTCCAGAACCAACGCACCCTGTAGCCTGTACCTGCGCACAGGCACTTGCTGTGGTACGCCTCATGGTGACTCAGCGACCTACCCTGCTGGGATGGCGAATGGGCTTGCCCTTGCCCTTGGAGCCCTTGCTCTTGGAGCCCTTGCCCTTGCCCTTGGGCGCCCCGCCCGCTGCGCTGCTGCCGCCGCGCGCGGCCCCGGCAGAGTTGCCGCGACCCTCTGACGCCAGCGCGCTGCGCGTGGCCGACGGTGCCTCGCCTTCCGAGCAGGACTCCTCGCCCTGGCTCGAGTGCGAGGAGGTGGATGAGGGGTCCGCCTCCGACCCGCCCACACGGCCGCCGCTGAGCCGCCGCTTGCCGCCAGAACCCCCGGGGTCAGGGTGGAGCGGCGGCAAGCCGGCCGCACGCGCCTGCCTGCTAGCATCGTTCAGCTGCTGCTGCTGCCGGTGATTCTGCGTGTTCTGCTGTAGGTTGTACTGGTGTTGCTGCTGCTGCTGCTGCACCTCATGGGGGCTGTCAGGGCCGCGTGCACGCTTGGCTGCAGCGGCGTCCTCCTCCCCAGCCGCGCCCGCCGCCACGGCTCCGCCGCCTCCAGACATCTCGCTCGTGGTGCGCTTGCGGGCGCGGCGGCGCAGGCTGCCGGCCCCCGTCAACCCATCTGACGCGGGGGTGGGCAGCTGACCTCCGAGCGGCAGCCGCCGGCCGGTTGCCACGTCCTCCATGGCGTCCCCCTCCTCGCCCTCCTCCATGGACCCGCTGCCGGCCTCGCTGCCCAGCCCAGACAGCGCCAGCGCGGGCCGCATGCGGCTGGGCCCGGCGGACGTGTCCACGCCCGCCGCCGTCACAGGGCGCTGCAGGGTGAAGCCAGGGGAGTCCTGCTCGTCCTCCATGCCGTGACGGGCCCCAAGGGCGCCAGCTGCGGTAACGGAGCCCATGGCCCCCACGCCGCTGCCGGAATGGGCGGACGCCGACGGCACGCGGCCGACCGAGCCGCGGGGGCGCTTTGCGCCCAGCGGCACCGCAATGGGCCCCGCGCCAAACGCCGGCACACTGCCGTTGTGCTGCTGCTGGTGGTGCTGCAGGTGGTAGGGGTCCTCATCCACGTCGCTGCTCTGCTTGCTGCCGGGCTTGCTGCGCCGCCGCTGGCCCGCTGGCGCCGCCGGGGGCACACCGCTGACGCCCGCCGATGGCGGCAGCGGCGGCAGGCCCCCTGCGGCCCTGCCTGCTGGCTGGTCGTCCACGCCGCCCTCGCGCGCCTTGAGGGACGGCTTGCGCTGGCGGCCGCTGCCGGAGCGATGCAGCACCTGCGGGGGCGCGCCGCCGGGCGCCGCCGCTGCAGCCGCCGCCGCCACCACCCCGTCCACCGGCGTGTGGGGCTGCAGCACGGGCGTGGCGGCGCGCACAAAGACGTCTCCGTCCCTCTCTGACAGCTCCAGCAGCTGCAGGCCGCGCAGGGGCCGCGAGACGCCCAGGACGATGGCGGTGCCGTCGGGGCGGTGCTGCAGCCGGTAGCGCATCTGGCAGTCCTCCAGCTCGCCGTCGATCTCGTACTGTACCAGCACATGCTGGTCGTTGCGGCGGTTAGCGGTGAGCTCGGGAGGCAGGACCAGCTCGGTGCCGATGATGTCGACGGCGGACGCCGCCGCTGACGTGGCCTCGACGAGCGGCGGCGGCGGTGGAGGGGTCGTGGTGGTGGTTGTGAGTGCCGGAGGCGGAGTTGGTGCGGGAGCCGGGGCCCTTGCCGCGTGCGCTGAGGGGGGCGGGGTCCAGGCAGGTTCCTGCGCGGCTGCTGGCTCCGGGGATGGCCAAGGTGCGCAGGCGGTCGCGGCTCATGTGGGAGCTGATGCCAGTGGCAGCAGCAGCGGAGCTGTTGGTGGCGGCGGCAAGGGTGGTAGAGGGGGCGGTGTGAGGGGCGGTGGGGGCGACGCTGGGGGGCGTGTAGCGGGGCGGCAGGCCCGAGGGGCGGCCGCCGCTGCCGGGGCCCTGGCTGCCAGGGCTGCGGTTGCCGAGCGCCACCTGCGCATGGGGAGGGGCCAGTGGCGGAACTGCGAGTCAACGCCGGCCGTTTGCAGTTACAATTACAACAGCAGGTTATGCTAGGTAGTGCCCTGACACGAGCTGTCGTGACCGTGGTTAGAGTTGCACATGCACTACGGCGAGGTCTGTACATTGTGGATACGCCGCCGTTCCCACCAACACTAGCCCGTCACCCACGCGTAGGTGCTTTGAAACGTAATTGTAAAACCAGCCGCCGAGCAACAGTCCACCTTTGGACATCGGGACTTGCACAACTCGTGAGGCTCAGGCGGCTTCCATACAGGCCGTGTGGCCAACCGGCGTGAGGGCAGCACTGGAAGGCCCGCGTCCAAGCTGGTGCGCTTTTGGGTCGCGGTCGCGGTACAGTTCACAGAGGTGGTGGGTATCCAGCATAGCCGAGGAGGAGCCGCACGCGGTGCACCGAAAGCAAGGTTGCATCAATCAGAACCAAAGTATGAGGTGGTGGGTACGAGGTCGGTTGAACGTACGGTTTCATGTAGGAGGGCATGGGGGGATGACGGGTGTGGGTTAAGGCGTACGCAACCGCACTTACACCGTAACAGGCCGCTGTGCTAGCATGATCAGCCGGAACTACATCTACATTGAAGGCATGGCTGAAGCGCTGGCGTGGCGTGTCGGTAAGCAACTCCTGGCTGCCTTCCGTGTCCGCGGTGCTCCTTCGCAGCAGGTTGCCATCCTCCCTTTCCAAACCCCTTCCCCGCAGCAGGTCGCCATCCTCTCCTTCCCCACCCCTTCCCCGCAGCAGGTTGCCATCCTCCCTTTCCCAACCCCTTCCCCGCAGCAGGTCGCCATCCTCCCCTTCCCCACCCCTTCCCCGCAGCAGGTTGCCATCCTCCCCTTCCCAACCCCTTCCCCGCCCACCTGGTGCTCCCACACCGCCGAGGTGTGCGGCGTGGTGGCGGCCTTGCGCTCCTCGACGGCGGCGTTGGCGGGGTCGGCGTCGTAGTGGCACGGGCAGTGCGCACAGCGGCACGTCTCCACGCCACCGCCGCCGCTGCCCGATACGGAGGGCGGAGATCCAGAGGCCGCCGTCTTGAGGGCCACGACGGGGCTGATGACACCGGCGCATAGCGACTGGTCAGTGGACTCACCCGACCCCTGCTGCTGCTGCTGGTGGGCGGCCGAGGTGTCGCGTAGGCCTGTGGTCCCAGGCACGGCTGTTATGGGTGCGTGGCCAATCACGCCGCATGGAACGGCGTGGGCTGCCAGGGTGTCCAATGCGTCGTCGCAAGACCCGTTGCTGGCGGTGGCCTGGGCACCGGGGCTGGGATGCTCGTGCGAGGAGGAGGTGTCCGGGGCTGCGGCAGCAGCGCCAGGTGCAGCGTCGGAGGCTGGCAGCACAGGCACCGGGCCGCTGGTCTCCATGTGCGCCTCGGGAATGATGCTGCTAGCGTTGCTCAGCGCAACTGGGAGGTTGGTGGCGGAGCCGGCGGCAGCGGTAGGCGCAGTTGCTGCAGAAGGGGCGGGCCCCTGGCCGTGCTCCAGCGCCCAGGCGAGGTCGCCCAACGAGATGTGGATGTCGGTCGCTCCGCGGCGTTTCACGTCAACGAGATGCAGGTGCTGGAACTTGGCTGCAGCCGTTGGGTGGCCAAGACGAGCGATGAAGCCAAGCTGCGGAAAGGGTGAAAGGGTGCGGTTCCGTTGCAGGAGCGGACCGAGGCATTTGGGTTTACTTGGGTCAAATCCAACTAAATGCTTATACCAAAGCAAGATACAGGTGCTATTTCGGTTTCACACCGCTTGGACAAATGTCTCGGTCTGAGCCTAACCACGCCTTCTAGATATGCGCCATGAATTTGGTCAGCAACGTCTGCAACGCAAATGAAGACAACGGGCGACCCAATGCGATCTGGCTCAGTTCAAGGAGCGCAGTGCCCAAAAGGCCACCATGGCGCCATTTGGGCTCACCCTCCGTGGCCCTTCCCCCGAATCACGCGACAGCGCATTTCGGCTGCAAAGGCAATTACCTTTGGATGGAGCTGCATCACCGCAGCGTACTTGGCCAGCTCCCGCTTTCCGTTGATGTCAATGCTTAGGCACACTGGCGTAGAATCACCTCGCCACATAAACTGCTCCCGCACATACCACTCTCGTGGCACAACAAGTGGAGATGTTGTTCGAGACATGCTTTGGGAGCTGCCGGCCCCAGGGTGTGCAGCTCCGGGTGAGGCCTGGAAAATGGGTTGACGTGTTACCGGGACTACACGCCCAGATGGCAGTACCTGCAACCTAAGCATGCCAAGTGGATGACAGCAGCATACCTGGGCCTCGTCCGACATTCGCGGCAACGCAGCAACGGAGGGCTTTTCCCCGTCGTTTTGGCGCCAACCCGTTTTGGGCTGGCTTCGCTGTGCCCTCTTCTCAACGATCAGGGTCGCAAACAGATCACCAACAGCATTTCCAAGAGATTGGGTTGCCAGTTACAGGGCCTCGCTGTGCCGCTGCAGTCTCGGGGGGTGGAGCTCGCTGTTGGTGCGCAGGGTCCAGGACTGTAAGGCCCCCTATAACAGCTGACTGGTAGACATGTTATCACCCAATACCGCTAGACGGACTCTTCGTGCGGCTGGGCTTTTCAAGAAAGCCGCATCAAACGGTACTTCACCATTGCCGCCCACCTACCATGGGCTCTACTGCACATAACTGCAATGCATCTATGAAATTCTGCTTGTTAAACATCCTTTCCTACGTACCCAATTAGCGGTGCAGACGAGAAAGGTGCTCATCTGCTCGCCCTACCCCAGACAAAGCTCCGTTGTACCCATCGGCAAAGCTACAATCAGACTACGATGAGAAGAAGGCTAATGACACAATGCCACACTGTACCCAGATCACTTCACATGGTGGAGAGCGGGCATCTCGCCTAGCCATCTTCGACACGTCGGAAAAACGATAATTGGGCACGCGCGGAATGCGGCGCTCCATCATAGTGACGTTTGCGGCTCCAGGACGCTTAACACACCATGACTGCCAGCTAAGGGCTCGGGTTCCGTCGTACGTGGTGCACGCCAGAGACCCCTGGTACAGCACGTCTGTGCACCTCCTCCGATCGTCCGATGCGCACTGCAACATGCCGAACGGGATGCTGTACATGTCTCATACAAGGACGTTGTCCAGCATCCTCACACACCCAACGGGGGTACCGTCTAAGGCGCAATTACTGTAGGCACTGTGTTTGTGGGCTGCCATGGGAGGCCCAGACCTTTTCTTTCTGTGGAAAGGTTTACAGGTAAAGAGAAGGGAGAGGACAGGCCAGCAGACCTGGATGGAAAGCAGCATCCGCCATTCCGGGACCCGCTACTGGCTCCCCCCATACAGCTGCCTCGCATCCGGCTCTTCCTGGGCAGAAGGGTGGTTGGGAGCCACGACAGGGGGGCTACTTTTGTTCTGTGGACGCCCCTTGGCGAGAAGCTATGTTCGAGCGGGACCAGGCCGAAGAAGGGTGGTGAGGGCACAAGGCCCTCTTGCCGTGGCCTACGGTTTACTCCAATCCCGTTCAGCGAGAGATGTGAAAAATCCCGTGTCCCCGATGGCCAGGACCACCTCCGTCTGTTTGCCGTGCGTCAGAGGGACGGGGCTGGGCTCTGGAAGGGAACCACAACTGCACAGCCGATGGAGGGATGCGGCACGTGGTACACCGGACGGCTCGAGACAGGAAACCCAGGGTTGACGCACGTTGAAAAACGGCATGCACTCCGGGGCCAGGGCGCACAGGGCGAAGCGGCCCCTTTCGTGGCACAACCAACCCACTTGCCCAATTGTTGCCATGCCAATACGATTGGCCGCACATCCGTACTATAACGACGGCGAAGCACAACATGCCGCCAGCACATGCATTGCGTCAGGTTCCTGGTGCGGATGTGTCGCTGCAGGTGCCGAAGCTAGGCTCACACGCCAAGCCCACCGCCAACGGACGGTTCGTGGACCGTGCCGCAGGTGACAGGCCCACTGCCGTAGCTCGCGGTCGTTTGCTGGGCAGGTTATGCAGGATTGCGGTGCTGAGATGTAACCACTCCTCGGCACGCGCAGCAAGAGGCCTTCACGCCACAGGCCTCACACGCCGACACGCGTCCGCATATGCAGCAGCATGGTAGCGGAAAGCACGACGGTTTCCTCCCGTCCACGCTCACCCGGTTACTACTCACTGCCGCTGGCCCCGCTGTCCGCACTCGCGCTGCCGTCATCGCTCCCGTTTCCAGTACTGCCGCTCCCGCTGTCGCTGCTGTCCCCACCATCCGAGGCCCTATGGGCCTTACCCTGCGGCCCCGGCCTGTGTTGCGCCAGCCCAGCGCCCTGCTGCTCCGGCACGGCCCCGGCGCCCTCGGCCACCGGCCTCATGCCAGGCCCCACCTGCCCCTCCTCACCCTCAGACCCCGGCAGCGCCCCGCCCTCTCGCCGCCGCTGCTTCCGCGACCGCCGGTCCTCGTCCTCCGCTTCATCTCGCCGTTCGCGCCGCCGCCACTGCTTGCCGCCGCCGCCGTCATCGCTGCTGCCCGACTCGCGATCGCTGCTCCGCCGCCGCCTGCCCCCGGCATCCCTGCCCTTGTCTTTCTCCTTGCCCCTGCCCTTCTTGTCCTTCTCTCGAGCCCTATCCTTGCCCTCGTCCTTGCTGCGCGAGCGCTTCCGACTCCGGCCCCGATCGCGCTCCTCCTCGTCTCCCTCCTGTTCCCTGTCCCGCTCGCGGTCCCTGCTACTTCGCTTCCTTTTGAGCTTGAAATCCTTCCGCTCGCGCCTCCCCTTGCGGTCCTTGTCCCGCTCCTTCTTGCCCTTCTTGTCCTTCCTGCCCTTCTTGTCCTTCCGCCGCTCCCTGTCCCTGTCCCTGTTCCGGTCCTTATCCTTCTGGCCCTTGTCGTGGTGCTTGGTGAACAGGCTGAGCGCGGCGCGGATGCGCTGCTGCACCTCCGGGTCCACGCTGCCCATGATGCCGCCACCCCGCCGTCCCCGCCCCCGCCCCCGCCGCCTGGCCCCCCGCCCCCGGCCAGCAGTTGTTGCTCCAGCGCCGCCGCCTGCCGCCCCTCCCGCGCCTCGGCCGCGCGCTGTGCAGACAGCTGCTGCGCCCGCAACAGCGCGTCCGCCAACGAGCTGGCAGGGCCAGCCGCCGCATTGGGAGGCTGCTGCTGCGGCTGCCCTTGCTGCTGCCCTTGTTGCTGCTGCGCTCCCTCGGCCACCGCACTGCCCTCCTGCAGCTGCTGCCTCTGCGGCTCCTGCTGCTCGCCCGCCCCTTCTTCCTCCTCTTCCGAGTCAGAGGCCTCGAAGATGGCGGCGAAGAGGTCCAGCGGCCGCAGCTCCAGCGGGATGACGCCCTCCTCGCCCTGGCCGCCCTCCACCGGGGCGCCGACGGCAGCAGCGGCAGCAGCGGCTCCGCCAAGGCCAGCAGCGGACGTCTCGCCGCCGCCACCGCCGCCGGCAGCCGGGGGAACAGCAGCGCCCTTGGCCTCCGGCCCGTTGGGTTGGGGCACCTGGGCGCTGGCTTGAACGGGAGGGGGTGGGGGCGGGGGCAACGCGCCCTGGGGCGGTTGCTGCTGCGGAGGTGGCTGTGGCGCTGGTGCTAAAAACGCGGCTGGAGGCTCAGCGGCGGAGAAGAGGCTGTGCCCCAGAGAGGACAGGAATGCGGCCGCCGCGTCCGTTGCGTCGGCTGCAGGGGCTGGAGGGGGGATCGGTGGAGGTGGAGGGAGGGGTGCATGGTGGGGCGGAGGGTGCGCCAGCGCAGGCCCGGGGGCCTGGGCAGCGGGGGCTGCGCCCCAGCGGCTGCGGGCGGCGGGGGGCACCTCGGTGGGCGGCGGCGGAAGCTGGGGAGGCGGGGGAGGGGGCAGCTGGCCGGGCTGGGGCGCGCCGCCGGGCAGGGGTGGCGGGGGCGGGAGGGGTAGTGCGGCAGGCGTGGGGGCGGCACCCAGCGCTGCCGCGGTGGGGTTCGCTGCGAGGGCAGCTGTTTCGAGCAGTGTGAAGCTGTCCGTCTTGAACTTTGAGCCCTGATGTGGAGGGGGAGCAGGGCAGGGCACACTCCGTATCAGTACCGTGCACCGCGCCAATGCACTGGCCAAGGCACACGGCAGGAGGGAAAACAGTGTCTACGCTGAGTTGCACTGGTCCCGCTGCACACGGGTGTTATGCTACGCAGCCCGTGCCCCATACCTGCTCCTCCTTGGGCTTGCCCTTGTAGGGGTCCGGCACGTTGAACCGCTTGCACAGCAGCGGCTCCGGCCGCCAGTCCTCAAACGTCCGCACCGGCAGCTGCTCCCGCCTCTGCTCCTGCGCACTGCCCGCAGCGCCGATGCTGCCCCCGGGCCCCTGCGGCTGCTGCAGCCCGCCAGCGCCGTCCGGCTGCAGCACCGCCGTCTCGGTGCTGCTGCCGCCCGTGAAGCGCGACAGGAAGGCGGCGGCGGCAGCGGCGGCGGCGGACGCCTGCTTGCCTCCAGGGCGCAGGCCGAACTGCTGCTGCTGTTGCTGCTGAGCCGCAGATGTACCGTCCGTTTGCAAGTCCTGTGCGGCAAGGAACGCAAGGCTTACACTGTCAGCCTTACTCCGTATCCAAGTCTACAGATGCACCCTCGAACAAGGGGGGTTTGCAGGTCAGGCATGCATGCAAAGATGCACGTAGGGTTTGGTGGTGGTTTTGCGACGCAGGGAATGTTGTCGAGCAGCGGTCGCCAGCGACCCGCCCAACGCACCCACGCGCAGTGACGCAGCCCCGGGCTGACTATTTGCGTAGAGCTGTGGCTGCCCCGGGCACGTCCCCCCCCCCTGCGCCGCCACCCCCACCCTCGCCTCACCTGCGTCTCCCCCCGCACGAAGCTGCTCTGCAGCATGGCCTGCAGCGCCTGCCGGTCGGCCTCTGCAACACGCGGCGCCGAGCCGCCCGCCGCCGCCGCCATGTCCCCACCCGCCCCCTGCCCCGCCGCCGCCCCCGCTGCTGTGGCTGGCAGCGGCTGCTCCCCCAGGAGCGCCATGCGCTGCTCCACGCTCAGCCCACCGCTGGCGCCGCCCGGGCCCGGAGCGCGGCCGCCCCGGCCCGGTCCGGTCGCGGCATCTGGCCCGGGGGCACCTCCGTTCTGGGGCGGCTGTTGCGGAGCCGCGGCAGGGGGCTGTGGAGCTCCACCGGCGTTCACGGCTGCGAGGGCAGTCTGTGGGAAGGGGAGCGAACCGAGAACCAGAGTTATACGCGTTGCCAGTGTTATACGTGTAAAGCGAGATGGTGACCACTCCTTTGCAACGGACGTGCCATTGGTCCCATGGACCTGCTGACTATCCCATCGTTTGCCCAGACATCCCGGCATGTCCCAGTTCACTATGCCGGCATGCGCCATTCCTGTTATGCCCCGCCCGCAGAGCGCTACCCACCCGGATCTTGTGCAGCCGCCACAGGTAGTACGCCATGCCCTCCCCCGTCACCAGGAACCCGTACTTGACGCGGGCCGACAGCCCCGCCGCCCCGCCCGCCCCCTCTCCTCCCCCCTCTCGTCCCGCCGCCCCTGCTGCTGCTGCCGCCGCCGCCTGCTTCCTGGCCACCTGCTCCACCGCGGGCCCGCTGCGCGCCACAAGCGCAGCCAGGGACTCCATCTCACGGCGGAGCTCGGGGTCGGCCGGTGGCGGGGCCTCGAGGGGCGGCGGCGGCGGCGCTGCAGCCGCCGCCGCCCCCGTTGCCGACGCGCCGGAGGCCGACGCACTGGCGGCAGCGGTGCTTCCTGTAGCACCTGCACCACGGTCCATTGCATACAGCAGGTAAGATGCAACACTCGCAGAACGCAGAACGGAGGCGGATGTGTGTTGGTGATTGCGCCACCGCATGAGCGGGAGGTACTGGACCCATGCGCTTACCGGCCAGCCCCGCCCGCGACTGCTGCAGCAGCTGCTCCCGCGTGAGCGCGAACACGTGGCGGCCCGTGAAGGTGGGCGGCACCTCGGGCGGTGGGTAGAAGGCGGTGACCACCACGCCGCTGGCGCCGCTGCTGGCGCTGGGCACGAAGCCGGGGATCAGCGCGTTGGGGTGCCGCCCGTGGCCCCTGGCCTGCAGCGCCAGGGGGCGGGACCGCCAGCCTGCAGGCGCAGGGGCTGCTGCGGCCGGCCGCCAGCCCTAGAGGGAGAGGCATGCAGGGCAACAGGTTGTCATACTGAGTCAGCCCTTCAGCTGACGACCCAAGTGTGATTGTACTCGTCATACTAGCAGTTACCCGGCGGAAGCTACACAGCGATAGTGCATGCCGTCAATCGCGCAAGGTTGTGGACAGATGGTGTGGTGCCTGCTGCTGGCCCCACGCCGCCAACCCCGTCGCCGGGCCACCCGCCCTTTCCCCCCCTGTCCCCACCTGCCCCTCCCGCCCCGCTCCTCGTCGCTCTCGTCCGACACCACCTCGTACGACAGCGCCAGCCGCTCCCAGTTGCGCGCCACCGCCGCGCCCTTGCCCCCGCCCGCGGTCAGCGCGCCCGGGCCGGCGCCCTCTCCCCCTGCACCCGCTCCGCCGCGGCCCCGCTGCTGCTGCTGCTGCCGCTGCTGTTGCTGCTGCCCCGGGCCGGCCCTCGCGCCCCCCATCGTGCCGCCCCCCAGGATGTCGTCCTCGTCGTGGTCCACGTAGTCCTCCATGTAGCCGAACGTGTCGGTGTCCTCCAGGGCGCCTGGCAGGGGCCGAGGCGTGGACGGCGTACGTGGTGTACGTGGTGTACGCGGCAAACTGGAAACGGTGCACGGACGGTTTCAAATTGTATGGAATGTTCCCGGCTGCGTTCGGAATTTGGCCGTGCATGGATGCAAAAACAAAGCTGAATCGCAGACGAGGTGTATCGTTGGTGCTCCGCGGCGCCACGGGCGCGGCGCGTCCTCACCTGTGCCGAATGCTATGCGCCCCCGCCGCGGACCCTCCCCAGCCCCGCCGTCGCCCCCGGCCCCCCTGCCGCCGCCTCCGCCGCCTCCGCCACCACCGCCGGCCCCGTCCACCCCTCCCCTGCCCAGCTTGCGGCGCTTGGCAGCCGCCGCCCGGAACTCCTCCGCCCCCGCGAAGGGGTCGAACCCTAGACCATGCAGGTCTTGCTGCAGGGAGGGTACATGCACGCGTAGGACAGGAGGTCAGAGTACAAAAATTTAATAGGTATGCATAACGGCAAGTGACAGCCGGTTGTCACACTTAGAGGACCTCTGCGCTAAGCTACCACATGCTGCTCACGACGGCCAGCACAGAGCTGCCCCCAAACCCCCGCGCCCCCACCTTGGGCTCCAGCACGTAGAGCGGCGTGTTGTCCAGGCTGACGCCCGACACGGTGCCCCACTTGCTGCCCGCCTCCTCCGCCTGGCGGCTGGGAGCGGCGCTGCCCACGCCGCGCCCCGGCCGCCAACCCAGCTTCTGCAGCAGCCGCATGCCTGCCGAGTGGCGAACAGCGACGATCAGACTTAAAGACTAAGCTCACGGCGGAACGGCCACCCAAACACCAGCTGCTCCATCCTTAACCAGCACCCTGTCACCAATCATCCAGTGTCGTCCTCTCATGGCTACCACCACCACCACCTCCACCTCGGCACTCACCGATGCTGTCCGCCACAGGCACCACCAGCTCCTCGGGCAGCAGCCCCGGGATGAGCCCCGGCCGAGAGGCAGCCTCCCGCCGAGCCGCGCCGCGCGCCGCCTCCGCCGCTGTTGTGCCAAACGTGTCATAGTCATCCTGAAGGGGGGGGGCGCATGAGGCTCAGCAGGATGGGGGCAGGAGAGGAGCTGCCGGGTCCATCGTGCTCCGGGGTGCACCACGGCGTTGACCCACGCCGTGACCGTTCAATTGGAATGGAGTCCAGCACCCGCCACCATCAAACCTCTGACGCGCCCATTGGCCAACTCAAAGCCCTGATCATCTTCGACCAACCACACACAGCTCACAGCGAACAGCTGCAGCCGTGAATGTACACCTCCGACCGCCCACCCGCTCACATCCGCGTGTACAGGTTACCAAAACCTCCCTTCCAACCCAATGTGAGCCAGCTCGGATCCCGCATGGAGTCAGGCCGCATGCTGGCACACCGCGCCGCACCTTGACGGTCAGCACGGCCCTGCCGCGCTCCTCCAGCTCGTCCTCGTCCAGGAAGTCCTCCACGCTCTGGGACACGGCACCCTGGCGCGCGCCGCGGGAGCTCCTGAAGGCCGCGGGCTGGAAGCCCTCCTGCAGGCCACGAAGTCACATGGGCATGAAGCGGATATAAGGTTGAAGGGGGCAAGCAGGGGGCAAGGCACCCTGGCCGCTCTGCGCCTACAAGCTGCAGGAGGAGAGCAGCAACATGGAAATGTTGCATGGGAGAGTCCCTGTGCACTGCATAAGCGTCCTGCACAGGCCGTGGGATTTGAGAGACACGGGCCCGTGGGCCCACTTGGGAGGCTTAGCGTCACGGCACACGGCGGGGGACACCCAAAGCGGTCGCAGTAGCCGCTCAGGGTTACCCCCCTTCTAGTACCCCAAGTCTGAGTGCGCACTCTACACTTACCGCTGAACCAACAGTGTTGTAGTATCCTGCGGAGTAGCCGCCCGTAAAAGCGCCATGGAAGCGCTTCCGGCCTTGCTCATCTGTGGCATCTTGTTTCCAGATGGGCAGAGCTCGCACTTGAGCAGGATCTGTTACAGCTCGTCTGTACTGATTTGCTCTGGTCTCTTGTTCATCCTCAAGCGGCGTGCCGAAATAGTGATAGTCCTCATCCTCCATACGCGTCGGAGCCACTAGCAGTGATGAACATACAAACGTATAATCGCAGAATGTATGAAATTATGGCCTGCGGTAGACAGCTAGGAAGGGAATTGCCTCAATCAAGGGCCCTCGCCTGCACAGCTTCAGCTGGCGAACCTAGTCTGGAAATCTGCCGCAACGTCTGATGCTTGATTTGGTAACATGGTGGTGCCTGATAGGTGGAACAAGCTACCTCTGTCCTTTCGCACTGCAGCTGGGCAACGTGCTGGTCCCACGGGTCAATTGTGTAGTACGGAGCCGCGCGTGCCCAGTCGTGGTGCCCACGCAGTCGTGCCGGGCGTGTGGGCTTGATCGCTGAGCAAGTGTACATGTTTATACTGTGAAACGCGCTTGGATTGCAATACAGATGCCGTACAACCTCACTCCACGGCCACGACTCCCCTGACAAAATCCATCACAGGTACAGCGAGAGGGGTGGGAAACCCCGTGTCCTTAATGGCCGGGACCAGCTCTGTGTTTCGAGCGGGATGGGGCTGGGCTCTGGAAGGGGACCCAAACTGTGAAACCATACATACAGGGCCGCACAGGGCTGGCCACGGCAGGACACAAACTTTACAACAGCCGCAAAGCCCCACCCTGTCCATTCGCAGGAAGTCACAGGAGGACATCCTGCACACCCTAACTTGCCAGACGTGCAACGCTACAGCACGGGGCACTCATTGCAGCCTGCCATGCTCGTGCGCATTGCTGGTTCCTTCTCACGCGCAGGCGCGAAGGCGCCTCAAGGCCAGGGCCCACACCCTACAGTTTCCCAGCCATGTGCCACAAGCGGGTTACCGTACCATGCAGCGCCAAGAGTTATTACTAGTGGACATGTTCTAGCCAGTGCACACAACCCCTGACCTTGCTGCTGCGATAACTTGCCCGCGGAACGGCACCAGTATCCCACTTCCCGTCACGTCCGCTCTGTAGCCCCCCACTGTTCCACATGCACACCCTTTGCCACTCCGTTTCCAACATGCGGACACACTGCAGCCAATCGCAGGCGCACATACACTCGTGTCTGTCCACAAGCACAAGCAAGACAAGCGTACAGGAAAACCCTGCCAAGCGAGAAAGCCTATGCCACGGCCTCCTTGCGTCTGCAGCTAGCGCTCTGTACGGCATGTACACAAGAGCAGCCTGCTCTCATTGCACGCCCACAATTTCTACGGCCCCCAGAAACCCCAAACAATCAGATTATTCATGCCCAAGACTGCAATCAATAGGTTTGGCGCATGCTGCTCGTATCGGGGGTTCACCAGGACACGACGTCTATCGTACAGTCAAGCAATCCATTTGGCACATCAGTAAGCACGATGCAAGAAGAAGAATGCCGTATGAGTATGCCATGCATGCGCCTCGGATGACAACCGCGGGCCTGCTGCATATGGTCAGTGCAAAGTGCGCGAGCTAGCTGGACTGGCTTCCCTACAGCCGGACACCCCTTGCACGGCCACACGGTTATCCTGCTCAGCACGGCAGCGACATACGCCCGTTGTTCTCCACCAGCGCCGGCAGGACGCCAGCCGCGACAGGCGGTGTGTTCTCTCGGTGAGAACCCCGTTGCAGCCCTCCAACGCCGCCGGGAGGCAGCACCCTGCGCTCAGCGTCCGGGGACGCCAGCACAGGGCGCACACGCTTTAGCCCACGCGCACCAGCACTCTCCACGGCGTTGCTGCCAGTCACGCGCTGCCCGCTGCCTGGCGTGCTGTGAGGCTGCAGGTTGCCCAGCACCTGCCGCGGGGTGCCCAGCCGCTGAAGACTGCCCAGCGCCTGCCTGCTGCCGCTGTTGCTCCCGGTCCCCGAGCTGCAGCTGGCCGCCTTGCCGCCCGACAGGCTCGCTGTAGGCTTTGAGCTAGCCGCCGTGTCCATCTGTGGCAAACATGCATGGCAAAGGTAGTAAGTTGCCTTGCTACTAAGGGCCCTTGGGCGTGTTGGGCCGCGCTGAACTCAACAACAATCAGTGCAAGCAGGGCGTAAGCACCGTGTCCCCTTCCCACACGGCTGTACCATACATCAACCACGCAGGGTTAGGTACGCCAGCATCTCGCATCCTTGTGGTGCGGGGTCCCCCATCACTCTTACCGGCAGGGCGGGCGTGAGCGTCTGGTCCGTGAGGTGCAGCGGCCCCTCTGCGGCCTGGGGCGTGGGAGCTGGAAGCAGCGCCGCCTCCAACCAGCGCACCTGCGGCTGGGTCGCCGCGGACCCCCACTGCCAGCCGAGCTCCCATTCGCAGACAGCGCCCGACAGCAGGGTCCAGCGCCCGGCCGGGTCCGCTGCCTCAGCGTTGATTGCAGGCAGGTACGTGCCCTTCTGCAGGTCATCCCGGAGCCACACGTCCAACCGCTCCTGATTTGTTGGGATTCTGGGGTGCTGGTCCTCAGCTGGCGGCTGCACTTGCTGTGTCGACAGCTCGCCCGACCCCATGAAGCGCTGGAAGGGTGCCAGCTCAGGGCCTTGAAGCACGACGCCAACCTGCACGACTTCCGCCTCCAGCGCTGCCAGCTCGGCGTGCAGCGATGCCACCTGGCGGACCAGCTGCGCAGTGTCCCTCTGCAGGCCCTCTAACTGCGGCAACAGGAGCTCCACCAGCTGCTTGAAAGCCCGCCCGTGCAGCACGCAGCCCTTGAGCTTGGCCTTCAGCACCGTTACCCGCTCCTGCAGCTGCTGGACCTGCTCGTGGGCACCGTGCCGCTGGCTTGCATCCGGGTCGACGCCGTCCTCTGGCGGGGCCATGGGCGACAGGACGTTGCCCATCGTGCCCCTGCAGGCAAGGATAAAATGACAAACGGGCAACGTTGCAGTGGCAAAGCGTGTCAACTTGGCAAGTGCACAGCAAGCACAGCGTTCGCTACGCGGAGCAACGGATCTATTGAACCTACGCTGCATAGGAGCAACCCCGCGTGCCCCGGATAGGTAGGTAGGGTACATCACTTACCGGTCCAGGTCCAACTGCCGGCCGACCAACTGCAGCTGCTGCTCCTGCCCACCACTGGCCACTGGCTTCTCCGGAGCCTCCTCCAGGGCCCCCACCAGCTGTTCCTCCACCTTCCCCAGGGTGGCCTGCAGCCGCTGCCCCTTGGCCTCACTGGCCGCCAGCTGTTCCTCCACCTTCCCCAGGGAGGCCTGTAGCCGCTGCCCCTCGGCCTCACTGGTCGCCAGCTGTTCCTCTACCTTCCCCAGGGTGGCCTGCAGCCGCTGCCCCTCGGCCTTACTGGTCGCCAGCTGTTCCTCCACCTTCCCCAGGGCGGCCTGCAGCTGCTGCCGTTCCACCTGACTGGCATGGGTCATGGAAAGTAGCTCATTGTGCCGCAACTGGCCCAATGCCAATGCTGCAGCGAGCTGTGCCTCTAGCAAAGCAGCAGCAGCTTCCTTCAGGTATGGCTGGAAAAGCGCGCCGTAGATCTGCAATATTGGCCAAAGGTTTGTAAGCCACAACAGACTAAAACCAACATTATTTGTACGTGTGTAGCATGATAGTTGTACGAGGGAGTGTGTAGGCCCTGGCGTGTTCAGCAACGCAAAGAAGTGCTTACTATACTGCGTACCACATATTGCAGGTTGTCGTGCATTAGCAGCATGTGGCCCCAGCGGCAGTAGGCAGTTGGGCGTATGAACGAGACACAACATCCTGAGACTTACCATTATGAACATGAGCACTGACTGGGAGGTGTAGTCGCTGAAGGGAGATGCTGATGCTGATAGGAGCAGGACCATAATTAAAAAGCGGGTGGATACATAACGCACAGGAATGGCGCCGCACGACTCCGATCCCTTGACCTGCGCACACGAGCAGACGTCATCACTCGAGTCCTGTCCTTCCACCATCCACGCACGCTGGTACATGCTGCCTGGCCAAGATCGCTAAAGTGCCTACCTCAGCGCCAGGCTGAGCGGGCGTTGATGTTGATGCCGGCGTTGGCCCGACATGGATTTCATGGCTTGGAGTAGCAGTGCTGCACGTCGGCAGGGGTGCCGTGCCATAGGGACCATCACTCGCTTTGACGCTCCCAGCCTGACTAGCGGGGGACGAAGCGATTGGTTTGGCAACTACTGGTTCCAGGGCCTGCACACGGACATACACATTGCAGGGTTGGGTAATCAGCGACTTCAACGTCCACGCCGGTGCACTTTGTATGGACAAGCTCCGCACCTGTGGACCAACAACCTACCTCAACTGCACTGGCATGCAGCGTGCCATTCGCGAACGCGGCGCTGCTCGGCTGCTGGGACATTGAGTCACTCCGGACACCCGCTCTGGTGCCCTCAGCGCCGCAAGCAGTAGACGGCGTGCTGCGGTTTGTGGAATTGGCGGATGCTGGTCCATGGACCTGCACGCACGAATATAGGGGGCCATCAGGTCGAGTCATAACGCACAAGCAACAACATCATAACACCGTTGTGCGCTCCTTGGCCAGCACAGCTCCTGCCCGCCGCACACGACACACCATGCTGGTTACCTGATGGAGGGTTAAGCCAACCCGAACATCCACTTTTAATGCCTGAGTGACGCCAGGGGGAAATGAAGCTACAGTGCTACTGGTGAGATTGGTGGCTGCTAGCCCCTGGACCTGCACAGCGCACAGAACCATGGGTGCGCAGTCGTCATAAATGCAGCGTTAACAACGATATAAGCCACTTGAGCCAGCTCATAAACTACCCACCATAGCGCCACACTGATTGAGCGCGCGCATGAATGCCTCTGCTGCCATGACAGGTGAGGCATTATTGCTGGCAGCAGCGGTGCTGCTTGTATGCTGGGGCGTCCAGCATAACATATCATTTGCGTTGGCTTCCATTGGTACACCAGGGGGAAACCAAGCACCGCCACTGCTTGTGGGGTTGGCGACTCCTGGACCTTGGACCTGCGCACGGTATTGTGCGTAGTAGTGGCAGTCCTGGCCGACTGCGTGCGCCATCAACACTGGCACGATTTGCCTCAACAAGCTCCGTATGCATGCCTAAGCAACCCACCTCAGCACCAGGGGTGGGTGGTGGCACTGTCGCTGTCATCAACGTAACAGGCAGGGCGTTGTGTATGAGAGCGGCGCTACTTGGGCGCTGGAGCGTCGAAACCTTCGGAGCACTTGCGCTGATACCGTCACAGTTGCCAGGTGGGAACGCCAGGCTGCAGCTGCTGCTTGTGGGGTTGGCTGCTGCTGGTTTGTGGACCTGCACACAGAACGGGGCATGTGGCCGTCAGCTGGCTGATGTCCCCCGTCCATGCTGGCTGATGTTGCACCGACGAGCGTGAAAGGCGGTAGACTGAGCAGCCCACATCCCGATTATGATTTGCATCAACCATGACATGATTGGTGTCCTAAATGTGGGGAAAATTGTGTGGATTCCTTCCTTCGTCCTCACATGGCGTAGCGCAAAGGGCAACCCTTTGTCGGTACAGGCGTCACGGCTCCCTTCGGTCGTCTCGATATGTTGAGGTCCACCGGCATCCAAGCCCTCAGCGGCAACAGCTGCTATATACCAACAGTATCCGCCATGCAACACTACGTACGCAGCCAACAGCGTCAGCAGCTGCCAACCAAGAAACATGTTAATGGTTTCAGAATTTACAGTCACTGTGAGCTGTGCCGGAGCAACCTGTTGCTGCTACAAGTCATGGTACATTGTTGTTCTACTTCTAGCTGCTCCTTAAATGCTAACATGCCATACGTATGCTTTCGTCAAACAAGGAATTACATAGCTACGAGCTGATGACCCAAGTTCTGGTACAACCAGGTTTCGGAGCAAAAGGGCAACTCAAGCTCAGCAACGGCGCTCAGTAACGTCACTACCTTTGTGTCTCACAGCCATTGAGTACATGTCTCGGCTTCGCACTGTGTCGTCACGCAACAGCAGGCCGCGATCGACGCCCTGAGCTAGTGGGCCAAAACGTACCCAAGCTTTGCACACAGCTCTTTGGCCTAGGTGGCTTTCGCTTAGATAGCTGTAGAAGCGTAAACACTTTCTTCAAGCGCGGGGCAGCCTGATCAGAGGTGAAGGGCGCGGCTTCCGCTCGCAAATCCGATGCGGCCTGGCTTCCCTCAGACAAAATTGCATGCTCTGATTATTATTTGCAAAGCCGAGGTAAAGCTGCTGTGCGGGCCTGGCTGCCGTTGGGGCTTGGCTGCTGTGCGGGCTTAGGCGCATGCTAGGAAGACGGTGGAGTGCCAGGACGCACACGCCCTTTCCGCCCCCACCAGTTTGACGGAGTGCATCCCGGCCCGTCCTAATTCACCAGCGCCTGAGTACCGTATGCTGTACACGCTTGTCCCTGCCCCGCTTTACCTTCCCACGCCCGTCCCCTCCGTCCCCTCTTCATCACCCACTGGCGCCTCACTTATGCCACACACGCCCTGCCCACCGAATCGTAACCCACCTGCGCCTGCACGGTGACGCACAGACTGTGCGCCCGCCCCGCCGCCACTTGCCGTACAGCCGCACCACGCAGCCCCGGGACCAGCTCCGGCCGCCACACCGCCGCCGGCGCGCCGTGACCCAGGCCCAGCTGCCCCAGGCCGTTGTCCCCCCACGCCCACACCCCTGCCGCCGTAACCGCCAGCGTGTGCTCTCCCCCGCATGCCACGGCACGGACCGGCACGTGTGCTGCCACGTGTGTGCCCGGCAAGCCCCGGGCAGCGGCTCCGGAGCCCAGCACCACCTGCCATGGCAGTGAGGGCCCCGCGCCGCTGGGCACGTGTTCGTGGCCCAGGCCCAGCTGGCCGCGTCGGTTGCTGCCCCAAGTGTAGAGGTCTCCCCTGCATGACACGGCCGCGGCATGGGAGTCGCCCAGGCTGAGGGCGGCCCAGCGGCCGGGTACGGACACAGGGTGATGTGGGTCGGTGGTGTGGGGGTGCTGGGAGGCTGAGCGAGAGCAGGGATATGGGTCGGGGTCGGGGTGGGCGATGGTGGTGTGGGAGGTGGTGGGGGTGGAGGAGGGGGCGGTGGGACGGGAGAGGTTGCCCCGGCGGGGGCCGTGGGTGGGGTCGTGCTGCTCCGCCGGGGTGCTGAATGCGGCGTCTCCTGGTGTCAGTGGCAGTACGGGAGGGAAAGGGGGGAAAGGATAGGTATTGCAGTGCCGGCATTATTGCATTGCAGCTGTCGGGTTAGCATAGCAGATGAGCATGGGACAGACAGCATTGCATCTGCACCAGTTGCAATTCTCTGCCACATTGACAGGCTGGTATGCTTTCAACTAACACTCAAGGGTGCGCATGACATGACTGTGTCCCAGAGCTCTAAATGCAATAGGAGTGCTAGCGCAGCCCGTGCGTCTTGCTGTTCATTCAGCCTCGCTCACCCCATACGAAGGCGTTTTCCCTCAGCCGGGTGTGCATCAAGGGGGGACTGGGGCAAGCCCATGCACCCTCGAGCTCCAGCTGGTCGGGGCTCGCGCTGCGGGACTGCGGTTGCGGTTGGGGCCGTGGCCGCGCCATCGGCTGCTGCGCGGCATGCTCGTGTGTCTGCAGGGTTTTAATTGTCAAAAATGTTGCTATACTTGCATGAGCTGCAGTGGCACACAGAGGGGTGCACGTAACATCCGAATTGGACGGACGATTGGAGCACTAAAAGGTGCCGGCTGTGGGTGCGCTAGGTGCACTGGGCCTGGCAAGTTTCAAGCGCGTGTTCAGCCCTGGAGCAGGGAGTGGCAACCCTGCTCAGCGTCAACACGCCAAGTGCGAAGCGGCATCGTTGCCAGACGCAGGGCATACACCAACTAAGGGAGCCGCGGGCGCGCCCGTGTCCGTGCACCAAGCTGAGGGAGCAACGAAGGGTCGGCGTTCCCTGGCGACACAGCTGGACGCGGTATAAGGGCGCCAAGCTGCGCGGTTATGTACCAGTTGGCTGCTGTGCGGGCTTAGGCGCATGCTAGGAAGACGGTGGAGGGCCGCTGGGCTGTGCGTTGTGCTTGGGTGCTAGGGGGGTGGAGAAGCATGCTTGGCTGCTGTGCGGGCCTGGCTGCCGTTGGGGCTTGGCTGCTGTGCGGGCTTAGGCGCATGCTAGGAAGACGGTGGAGTGCCGCTTGCCTCCGCTTGCCTCCGAGGCCAGCGCTGCGGTGCAGGAAACCCCCGTGATGCGCTCGAGCCTTGCCAGCAGGGGAGCCACAGGGAGCCTCCCTGCTTGCCAGCCCTGACGGTGTCAGTCGATGGGGTCTGGATGCCACCAAGACTGTCAGGGAGGTTTTCCAAACTCGAATGGCAATAAGTACGCGCGCGGCATTGCGCCAGCGGCGTGCGTTCAGGAGGTGGGGTCTGGGGTGTGTTGCACCAGGGACTAGGGCCTGGTGGCCCCCAGCCACCGTAGGGAAGGGCTGGCAGGGCCCACCAGGGGAGACCTGGGTCCCACAGGGTTGGACCTGACTCGCGCTTCAGG
>BQMZ01000341.1:0-107953 GCA_036984285.1 Chlamydomonas sp. KOR1
CACCCCCTCGTAGCACCACTCTTAGGCTTCCCAATGCAGCACCCCGTCCTCCCCCGTCGCCTCACTCAGTGCAAACGGGTGCGCCATCTTTGCACTACCAATCCCATCTCCCCACCTTGGCAAGCAGCTCCTCAACCGCCGGCGCATTCGCCACCAGCTCGTAGCTCTTCCGCGCCTCCGCAAGCTGCGTCCCCAGCGCCGCCGCCTCCCGCTTCGCCTCCGCCAGCGCCTCCGCCGCCGCCGCCGCCTCGGCCTGCCGCCGCGCCTCCGCCGCCGCCAGGTCCGCTTGCCGCCGCGCCTCAGCTTCCGCCAGCAGCTCCCGCCGCTGCTGCTCCGCCGCCGCCAGCTGCTGCTGCAGCTCCTGCTCCCGCACTGCCGACAGCTCCACCTGCTGCTTCAGCGTCTTGGTCATCATGGTCAGCTCCAGGTTGCTCTCCTTCAGAGCCTGCGGAACGGCCACAAGCACACCTGTCATGCAAGCTGCGGCGGCAACGGCACGCGATAACAAACCCTTCCATCCAAGCTTTATCAAGCCTCATGCAAGGAGACTGATGGCCCTTGAGCCCCTGGCTCGTACACGGGTCGTTGCACTTGCGGCGGAGAGAACCCTTGCCGTGTAACATTGACTGACTGATCAAAGCTGCCCTCAGCTGCGGACCCATCCTCCTCAAGCCTATCTTGCACCTTGCGTCCCATGTAGCGCACCCATCGCCACAACGCGCTGCCCTGTCCAAGTACTGTTCCCCGCTTCCCCAACCCAGCACAAGATCGCAGTTGCTGAAGTGGCCAAACTACGCTCCCACATGTACACACGCTGCACTCGCACACAAGCCCACCTGCGCCCGCTGGGCCAGCTGCTCGTTCTCCTGCCGCAGCACGCCCAGCTCGCTGCGCGCCGCAGCCAGCGCCGCAAACACGCCCTGGGACGTGGCGCGCAGCTCAGACAGCTGCTGCTGCGCCGCGGAGGCGGTGCTGTTGGTCAAGGCCCCGCCCTCCGTGCCGTTTGCGGCGGCCCCGGAGCCGTCCGTCAAGAGCGCTTCTGAGCGGCTGACCTGCTGGCACGGAAAGAGCAGCTGCATTTGCGCCCAGGCACGGGGACAAACACGACGCTACCCACCGCCTTGTGTCTCGTGGAGGCCTCTCCACACGCTCTGGCGCCCTTGGCCGCCTGCGCTGGTCCCATCGGCACCCCACTCCCTGACCAGCACGCCCTGGGTCCACCTGCGCCCTGTCGTGGGGATCACCCACTCGTCCGAACCGGCAGCCCGTTTCTGGTCCCTCCCCCACCTCCGCCCCACCCCTCCCCGACCCGCCCACACCTGCACTCCATTGTCGGTGAACAGGCCGCTCAGCTCGTCCACCTTGCCCACCAGCTCCTTTAGGTAGCTGGACAGCTGGTCGCGCTCCGTTATGGCTGACGAGCGGGAGCCCTCCATCTGGGCCAGCTGCGTCCGGAGCTCCTCTACGGATCAACATGCGGCACGCAGCAAGCAAGATGGTCACAGCGTAGATAGGCAAGATGCAGCCCTTGCATAGGACCAAAGAGAGTGAGCAGCGCGGCTAGGCATACCAGGGCCGTCATCCGGTCCCGCACGCCGGCCGCGGTGCACGCAACACGCATACCCACCAGCACGAGTACGTCTACAAGCAGCTATGTGCGGGCGGCCACATGCTGGATGCCACGAGCTTCCTGCAACCCAGCAGCACTCCTTAGCCCCCAATGACCGTGCGCTCGTGTTTGCCTCGTGCCTGTCCTTCGGGAAGTCCGCAAATCCAGGCCCCCGGCTTTGGCATACCTGCCCCAGCCGTGATGTATGTTGCCAACCCCCTCGCTGCCTCCCCACATGCCCTCTTGCGCTCCTTGCACTGCCTGACCTGCTGTCCTGCTTTACGCAATGCCTGCTCTATCCTGTGCAACCATGTACCGCAATGGCACCATCATCAACTCTTGCTCCTGCCCACCGCCTGCAGTGCACCACTACCTACCCACCACTCCTGCGCCCATCGCCCTGCACCCATACCGTTGGCGCTCATTGGCCTCCCTGCACCACCCCCAGCCGCGCCCCCGCCCCTGCCCGCACCCACCCGTGCTCCTGTCCACCGCCTGCAGGCGGCTGACGGCGTCCTGCAGCTCCGCCTGCAGCTGGCTCTGGCTGGCCTTGAGCGCCTCAAACGCAGCATCACGCACATCCAGGCCCTGGGGGCGTGGGGGCGCGCGCGGTACCGCGTGAAGCGAGCCCCTGCCACCGCTCCCGAATCATACCGGGCTGATGCGCCAGTTGAGCACACGTACGTAATCCCCGATCGGTATCGTGACGCAGCTACGCGCAGCTTCCCGCACCTACCTGCAGCTGCTGCTGCGCCGCCTTGAGCTGCTCCGCCAGTGAGTCGCGCTCCTCCAGCAGGATGTCCCGCAGCCGCATGGCACTAGAGCGGCTGGCCTCCAGGTTCTCCAGTTCGCGGTTCATCCGCGCGTTTTTCGCCTCAAGCATGGACACCTGGATATGCAAGGGTACGCAGGAACGTGACGAGGCTTAAGGCTTGCGGATCTTGTCGGGAGTTGTGGGTGCAGCCCGGGCACGGGCAAGCAGGGAGGCTACGGTGGCGCTTGTAAAGGTCTACTGATCAGGACGCGGTGGGGGCCAGGTACTGTGATTTGTAGAGGAGGACGCTGTACATGGCAGCCGTGTCATTCCAGTTGGTTGACCGTTGCTAGGTCTGCCATGAGGGGTCTTTTCATCAAAGACAAGCCAAAGGGACCTGGTTGCCATGCTCCTGCGATGCAGGCGCCGCAGGAGAGCTGGAAGCTCCCTGGTGTTGCTGCTGCTGACTGCTGATGCATGAGGAGTATGGGATGACCCGAATCAGGTCATGACCCAGATGGCGGGATCATCACACTTCATACTTACGTTCGCTACCAGCATCTCCGCACGGTCCGCCATGGCGCGCCTGCGAGGGTTCGCGGCAGGCGCATTGCCGTGGGCTCAGGCACAGTAGCAGGCCAGCCGGTGGCTCTTGCAGAGCCAGGCAGGGCCAGGCAGGGCTGCTAGGATACGCTTAGCTGTGAACAAACTGCATGGTTGTAGTTTGCATTTCTTGTCCGCGGGTGCTGTAGGCTGGAGGAGCAGAAGGGCTCAGGCCGTAGGCTGAATGGGTTTGGTTTCAGGCATGGGTGGCCCTGCGGAGCAGGCCGCACGTGTGCGTATGCCCGTCCCGGGCTTACTTCTCTTCTTGTGCCTGTGCGAGGGCCGTCATAAGCTTCTCCTCCCGGCTCCTGCCCCCCGGAGCTGCTGCCAAGGCCCCGTTGCTCTCGCCTGGTCCTGCCGCTGCGGGTGGGGTCTGCTGCTGCGTCGGTGGTGTCTCCGGCGACACCTTGATGCTCAGCCCACTGGCTCTGCACACGTCATCGCGTAAGTACGGGCTATTGGGCTGGTTGGTGCACAGGGGGGCGTGAGGTTGGACGAAAGCGGGATGTTCGAGAGTTGTGAGATACGGGGACGTTGACCTTACTTGATTCGTTCCCACATCGCGTTGGCTGTTTCAGACAGTCTTGTTAAGGACATGTCGTTTAGATTGGTCGGCTGCCCCTCGTTCGGCGACGCTCGCGCGACGTGAACGTGGCGATGGCGCAGCACCTGTTGCAACAGCCAGCGAGTTATGCACGAGCAAATGATGCAGTGTCCTATGATGGCCCAAATCGTACCTGTCGCGGCGCAGGGATAGAACGGTGCTGCACTGTGGGAATTGCTTCGCGCCCACTGGTAGAGCTCCCAAGGCCCCCACTGGGGGCTGCTGGGCCTGAACGCAGCATCTTTTGATCGCTTTCTGTTCCAAGTAGAGTGGCTACAACGCAGATTGCTTCCTGTTCCGCTGAAACCCGCCGTGTGTGCCACTCCCGCTTTCGTTCTTTCACGAAGAGCAGCAGCTGAGGTACGCTTAATGCCGATGTGCTGATCCTTGTCTGTTGGAAAGTTCGGTTCTTGCTGCTAAGAGGGAGTGGCTCAGCGCTCAGGCCAAAAAGCGAAGACAACGTCAGAGCGCTCTAAATGATCACCACTGGGCCCAAGCGCTCAACCCTTTGGGCGAAGCCTGCCAGGTAAATAAAAGTCATGTCCTGTGTCCTGTGTGGAGCGCGGCGCAGATCGCCCTCCACTACCCCCAACCACCAACCGTCATATGGCACTCCAACCAATGCGGCATTGCCACCGAAGCGCAATTCATGTGGGACCTTGCAAAATGCGTGCAGAACATTAGCAGGATTGGAAGAGATTTGATGCCGCTGCTGAGTGCCCGTGCCACGTGCAGTATGCCAGGTAGGGCCACGCTGGGCCACGTTGGGGCACAGCTTGCATGTCAGTGCCTACCGTGTCACAGCAGCGACTGACGACAAGAGGCAATGCCCTCAGCATGCTCTTCAGCCATGCTGCAAACGGTCATCCAGTACAGCCGCTCCATGGCTCTATCCGACAGTTGCATTGTTCTTCACCCCAATACGGTAACGCAGGCCTGCACTCACACGACTACACCCGCCGCAGTTCCACTCCTGCACAGCAGTTCATGTTCCTTGCAGGATTCCATTCCTGGCCGTGTCAGGTAGTAAGGTGCTGGTACACAGCTAGCTACACAACTTCACACCGCCACGCGAGCTACTCACCGGTGCGCGCCAGCAAAGTGCTCCCCTACCACGCTCGGCATGCTGCCGCTCTTCAAACCGTAAGCTTCCTTACACCGCATACCACCACTCGCTCCAGTAGCATGCTCCTGGCTATCCCGCTATGGGGCCTCGCCGGTGCACAAAACGGTATGCCGTCCAATACCCAGGACCGCAGCCTTGTGCCCGCCGCATCACATATCAATCCAACCCACTGCAACTGCACGCCTCCACAAAAGTTGCCTTCACACTTGCTTTGTTGTCCCTGCAGCGCGCCCTGCTACACAAACTGCGACACCCATCCCAGAAAGGCTCCCACAATGAGGCCCACGGCAGCGTAGGTGCCAGTGCGGTCTTCCAAGGGCGCCTCGGCGCGTGGGTCATACGCCCGCCCTTCAGAGGTTCCCGCACCGCCTGCACCACCGCCCCAGGCACCGCCGCTGCCGCCCGCGCCGCCCTTGCCGCGGTTGGATTGCGGCTTAGGTTGCCCGAGCTGGGTGGTCTCCCCTGGGGATGAGACGCGGGAGGGAGGTCAGGAAGGCCTGCAGCCTGCACTAGACCAGGAACAGAACGGTAGAGAGGGCAGCAGTAACTGCTGGCCACCTGAGGAACGCTACTTCGAAGGGTGCAGAGGATATGGGTGGGAGTGAGGCATGTGGTGGACGTCTGTGCGGGAGGCGAGCTTCTGTGCCGGAAGAAAGGAAGCACCCAGAACACGTCATAGTCGAGCAGGCCGAGCATTACACTGCACGCAAAACGACAATGGACGAGCGTGCCGATTGCGGACGAGTATACGAACGCAGTTGCGGACGAGTGTGTGGGGCAGGCGATTGTAGGCCGCCAGCAGCCGATCTGCCCCTCTCCGTCGCTCAGTATGCGTGCATGCCAGTTTACTCCTGCCTGTAATATCCATGTGCATGCGGGCTGGTAGGACAGATGTGGCTTGGCTGGGCTGTCGTCCTGCTTTGAGGGCCGCCAGCAGCTTCCCCACACCCCCACGCTCTCCCCCTGCGCTCATGTACCTGTGCGTTCGTTCCAATAGTAGATCTGCCCCGAAGAATGGATCACCTCCGTCCACTCATCGTCATCCTGGGTTGCTGGGGCTGCAGCTGTCGCGCTTCCTTGCTGGACGGAGGACGTCGGGGACGGGGTGGCAGGCTCTGAAGACCCTGCCGGGGGGACTGCAGCCTCCTGCTGCGCGCCCTCCTCAGCTGGCTTGTTTGCAGGTTTGTCAGTTGCAGTGCTGAAAAGTGCTGCTTTCGTCAGAGCGAGCGGTCCAGACCCTGATTGGGTTGTTGCCAATGCCGACACTAGTTCCCGCAGCACCGGTAGCCTTCTCCCAGTCGCTAAGAGCGCCATTCCGCGTGTTCTGCTTGTTTTCCACCTCCGTTGGAGGCAACTGCTTAATGTTGCGGGAAATGCACGGCACAGTTTCCGTTATTGCAGCCGGAAATATAGACTTGCGACACAGGAGGGGCGCCTCTAACAGATAATCTATTTTACAGCATATAAACTGAACGAGTTGGGCGATAATATAAAAGACACGTCGTGCATCGGTGCCTCGCGCATTGGCCCAGGACTTGCGACCTCTTCGGTCATACCAACTAACTACATCACCTACTTTGTGTGAGCCACATATGAGACAATAAGAGCTGGGCAGCTGAGGCCGAGCGCGGCAGCACGTAGAGCCACACAATGCCTATGGTATAGGCGATTTTGCTAGCCACACGTCCTTCACAATGCCTACACAAGGCAGTGTGCTTGGATACTGTAGCAGCTTTAGCCCTTGCTCTGGAAGTGCAAGCGGACACAGGTGCGGAAAGTCGACTGGCCCGCTCGCAGTCAATGGGATCCAGCCCCTTGGGCTGTCTGACAACCTAAACGTACTGTAATGTATTTGATCCTTGCCAAGCGACTGAAAGATCTGGCCCTTTTGCCTCCGGGTCGTGCCCGTCAGGCGGGGAGGGCGCTCTGCGTCCCACGCTCGACAAGACGTAGTATGCCCACTGGTGAGTATCTCTTTGCTATATCTTTTCACTAGTTCATACGATGGGTCTTCGCACTGCTAACCAGCGCGACGCCCAACCTGCTTGCGCAGGTCTTAGCGCGTAGCGGGCGGGCGCCGCTCCAACGTGGATGGCTCAGCCAGCGTACATCTAAACTACATGTTACAAATGAGCAGGTACATGACTGTCTCAACGTTGACGTGACCCGCAGTTGTGTACCCGGGCAGTACCCGCTGCGTTGGTGTGGGCAGTCGACGTGTCGCTCTTCGCGGTGTGGGGATCGCCTGCTGCTTTTTCCCCAACCTGTGCACAACGTACCGCACATGTATATCGACCATTCGTAGAAACCCAGATCGCTCGGGTGCCCACTGTGCTGCCTGGTGAGAGGAGACGAACCACCACCCAAGTCAGGCACCGTCATCCCTGACTCCTACGCTGAAGCGCACACTAAACAGCCACTCCGCTGCCTCACGGACGTCGCAGGGTGGTCCTGCAGCGGCGGTGGGTGCCTCGCAGGCGGTGACACTGCTGAACGACGCCCCAGAGGGGCCCCATGGTAGGCGCCGTGGGCGTCGCGGCAACAGCGACGACGAAGCAGAGCTCCCCAACACGGTGCTTGACGGACCGCCGTCACAGCAGCAGCGGCAACAGCAGTCGCAGGGGTCAACGACGGGGTACGCAGCAGGCCTGGACGACATGGCGTCCCTGCTGGACGACCCGGACCCGCTGTTCTACGACCTTGAAGACCGGCGGCAAAGCAACACGCTGGCGAGCACCAGCAGCCCCTCGTCGTCACCCTCCTCCGCTCCTCGCAGCACAAACGGCAACCCCACCGGCACCAGTACCACGGGCCGTCCAGCTAGCCCATTGCCGCCCTCCCAACCGGCCTGGCCGCAACAGCCTACGTTATGGCCCGCGCGACCCGCCTCCGCGCCCTCGCCGCCCCCTGCGGCGACCGTGCCCCCAGAGGCGGCACAGCTGTACGTCGGATCATCGGTTGCCAACAACTTGTCCTCCACGGAAGCCAACTCGGACGTGTTGTTAACCCAGCTCGACAAGGTGCAGCTGGATCCCGTCGTGGGGCCCGTGTCCAGCTCGGGCGTCGCAAGGGTGTACGTGGCAGTTCCAACAGCCAGCGCAGGGGCGGGGGCAGGCACGGGCGCACCCATTGCACCGCAGGCAGTGAAGCGGCGACGCGCAGAACAGCGTGTGCTCGACGCGTCAGAGCTGCTGCTTGCACGTGACGAGGCCGTGCGGACGGAGCTGCTGGGCAGGACCTGGAAGGACCTGCTACAGTTTGACGTGCGGCTGGGGCAGGGCCAGGGGCAGGGGCAGCAGCAGGGGGCAGCAAGTAGTGACGTTCCGCCGTTGGAGGAGGTCCTTGGGATGTTGCACGTGGAGGCGGAGCGCGCACGGCACCAGGGAGTACAGTGCTCGGCACAGGTAGAGGAGGACGGGCAAGAGGCCCAGTCAGCAGGTGGGGTCGATGCGCGGGTGCAGCAGCAGCAGCTGCTGGAGACAATCCGGCGGCCGCAGAACTGGCGCATGCTGTGGCAGTACTACAGCCAGTTCCGCAGCACCTACACCGGCGCACACCTGGCAGCGACGCTGGGCGGCCTGGCAAAGTTCTGGAACTTGAAGGGTGCGGTGTACAAGAGCGAGCGCATGTCCTTCTGGGCGGTGTGGGACGCGGTGTTGGATCAGACGGTGTTCACCGCACCCGACCTGACGGGGCGGCAGGCAGTGGAGGCGGTGCTGGCGGTGCTGGACATGCCGCTCCTGACCAATGACCGCGTGTTGGTGCACCTCAGGGCCCTGCAGCGCATCCTCAATTACTCGCAGATGGCCGTGATACCCGCAGCTGCTCTCAGCGCCAGCGGCGCGGGCGCGGCCGGCGGCACCGCAGCCAACGCCGGCGCTGCAGCCGTGGTCGTCAGCGCCAATCCCAGCGCGCGCAGCGCGCCTGCAGCGGCTTCAGCTACTCAGCAGCAGCAGCCTGCCGCGCCCCCGCCTCTGTCGGGCTGGCTGTACGCGCGGCTGTGCTACGCACTGGGCAAAATGAACGTGCGCGTGCGGCCGTACCGCTTGTCGCTGCGCGTGCCGATGTCGTACATGCGTGGGTTACTGCTGGGCACCTACGCCCGGCTGGGGGAGCTGCGGCCGCACGACTTCGCCATCGCGCTGTACGGCCTCGCCTGCATGCGCGTTGCGCCACCGCCGCCATGGCTCATGGCCTTCTACTACGTCTCCGCCCGCCACCTGCCGCAAATGTCCGACAAGGAGCTAACCATGATCCTGTACGGCGCGTGCCGTATGGAGTCGGCCAAGCCGCCGCCGCAGTGGCTGGAGGCGCATCTGACCGTCTTCGGTCGGCGGTTTCAGGAGATGGACGGCGCGGGGCTGGCGGTGGTGCTTCACGCGCTGGGGCGGTTGAAGTACAAGCCGCGTCCGGCGTGGCTGGAGGGGGCGATTGCGGCGGCTGGGCACGCGATGGCGGGCAAGCGGGTGGCGGCGGGCGAGATGAGCCAGCTGGTTCGCGGCCTGGGGTTCCTGGGGGCGCAGCCGGACCAGCAGTGGCTGCGTGTGATGTGGCAGGCAAGTGGGGAGGCGATGGAGCGGGGGGACTTCAGCGCGGCGCAGCTGGCGGACCTGGCCTGGGGGCTGGGGCTCATGAAGGTGGGTGGCTGGGGCGCGGCAGTGGGGGGCGGGAGGGAAATACAGGGTTGAGCGTGTGGTGCCGCTCTGGGCTTGACTGGCGTCTGGCATGGTAGGCAGCAGGACCGGCTGTACGGGTTATCGTGCAGGTGTAGTGAACTGCTTGGCGTTGGGGGACTGGAGCCGGTTGGAGCAGTACCTTCAAGGCGCATGGGGGACTGGGGCCCGAAACAGTGCCGCTAGGCGGCCTGTGTCGCACGCACCTTGACATGGGAGGGGCCTACGTCAGCGGGCTTGCCCCGCGCCTCACAGTCAGGCAGGGATCACGGGTCGTCCGTGCTCCGTACCTGAACTTCGCCGTCGCAGGAGACCCTATCGTATCAACGCAAACTGGACATGCAAGCCCAAAGCTCACACAGCTGGCTTCAACAAAAGCCCCCACCGCCCTCCCCCGATGCCGTACAGGTGGCCGTGCCGCGCCGCTGGTATGAGCAGCTCACCGAAAAGATGCGTGCGTCGCACCGGCAGCTGCGGCCGTACCACCGGCGGCGGCTCCTGGCGGCGCTACACGCTTTCGGCTGCCGGCGGAAGGAGCTGCAGCAGTGGTACGAGGTGATGGGGATACCGCTGGAGGAGATGCCGGGTTACTCGGAGATCAAGGCGCAGCTGGTCCGGAAAAAGATTCAGCAGGCCAAGGCGCAGCTGCTGGCGGAGAAGCAGAAGAAGGAGGCGGAAGCTGCGGCTGAGGCGGCCGGGGAAGGGCAGAAGGGCAAGGGCAAGGCGGGAGGGGCAAAGGCAGGCGGGAAGAAGGGGAAGGGGAAGTCGGCGGGCGTGGAGAAGGGGGAAGGGACGCAGGGCATGGAGAAGGGCGTGAGGAAAAGTGTCGAGGGTGGGAGGCCGGGGAGGGGTAAGAAGGCGGCGGAAGGCGAGGAAGGGGCAGATGAGGGTGCTGCTGGCGCTCAGGGGCCGCACGAGGTGAAGAAAAAGGGGAGGCGGAGGGCTGCGAATGCGGGAACGGAGGCGGCAGGGGGCGTGGAGGCCTGAGAGGATGCCGTGGGCATGTATGACCGTGCTTCAGCAGATACATTAGAGGACCTGGGACAGGACTACCGGGCGTCCTCCTGTCTGAAAGTGGTGTGCAGGAGGCCCGTCATGGAGAATTGTTGAGGTGGATACACGCGTTAGGGGTGCCAGCCTTATGCCTCTGGTAGCTGCGCTCTGTCGCAGGGAGGGAGGAAAACGGGGGAAGAGGGAATGGGAATGGGCGGGGGACGAGGGCCTTGGTGTACGGCACGCAAGGTGTCGTGCAGGAGGCAAGCTGAAACGCACGGTGCATTTGGGTAGGTAGCAGTGTTACGTGTGCAGCTGTGAGCGCGGCAGTAATGGCGTAAAGCGTTTGGGACTGGCTAAGCCCGGGGCGCATGATGTCGACGTCGTAAGTTGCTGGCTTTTGTGCTTTTCCCAGGCAGTTGTGGCGTGCTGCCGCTTAGGCACATATGGTGGTGGTTCGGTGTGGTTACCGGTATGTGAAGCGCAAGTGAGACAAAGGCGGGAAAGCTTGGGACTTATCCCTGCAGTGAGTTATGTGCAGTATGGCAGGGTATGGTAGGGATTCAACAGGCAGGCAGGCCTTGGGCCAAAAGCCCCGCGATGCAGCAGTTTTGGTATTCTCGCAGCTGCAAAGTCTTTCGAGTCAGGTACTTGAGCATAGTGGGTCTTCGAGGATACGGTGTACGGCCCGGTTGCATCGCATTGGTGAGCGATGGCAGAGTATGACAAGCAGCGCCACCAGGCACTACAGGGCTGGTGGTTGGCCCGCTGAGCAGTTTCAATCTTCGGGCTGAAGAAAATGGTGACGCCTGGTGCCCTACGATTCTTCGAAGTGCGTGGCGGTTGATCCAAGGGTTTTCAACGCTGGCCCTCAGGCCTGTCAGTCAGTCGGTGTTACACGGCGAGGGTTCGTCCCTCTTCTGGCCCTCCACCCTGGCCCTCAGGGCTGCGGCCTTCTGGATACGGTAGGTCGGTAGCAGTTGGCACCCTTGCGATACCCAGAAGGCGATACCCTCTGCCATTACCACAGGACGGTGCGGCCCAATCAGTCCAGTTCATTGCGTTTGTGTAGCACGGTACACAAGCTTGGTACCAGGAGATGGGACGACCTCTCCCTGGCCTGCCTCCAACATGCACGCTGCATGTACCTCAACCTGGGCCGCGAGATCCGCGTCCAGGATAGGGAATGGGTACGCCAGTTGCAGCCAGCCGTGGCGCTGCATGGCCTCATCTGGGGCCGGGCGGGATAGGGGGCAGAATAGGGGGTGGAGCCCTCCCTGGGGCGCACCACCGGGCCTCCCCTGGGGCGCACGGTGAATCCCTCCTCCTGGGGCAAGCACTTACAACCCTTATGCATATGCTGTCCGTACCACCATTTAAGGAACGCGGTCATATCGTCACGGTGCTTCCAGGTGCTTCCGTGCTGGGCGTTCAGTAACTCCTTGGCTTCACGCGAACTCAACCCAAGGAATTTATTGCGAACAAGTATTATGCTAAATCAAAGACTGATTTGTTCGCTCTCCTTGGCGGACGAAATGTCCACATGCAAGTAAAACGCGCCGCAACACAACGACATATAAGGTACTACTTTCCACACTAATGAGAAATTTTATGCAGTGTTAGGACCGTGCCTGTCATAGCTAGCTTGACACTCCTTCATCACGGAGCGTGGTGGTGTGGCGGTGTGCGTGGCGGGCTGGTAGTTGCGGGTGGGTACCAGCAGCGCGGCAAAGTTCAAGCAGGGGGAGGTTGGTCCCTCTGGGACCCGTGCCCAAAAACGCGTTATACGGCCACTGCCATGTCATTGTCGTGAGAGGCGTGAAGCCTCTCGTTCCTTGGGACGGATGCATGCATCCTGTGCAGGTTATTGTTGCCAAGACTCCAAGCTTCACTTGCCATGTTCTTTTGCCTGCCCTCCGCAGGCGGAGACCCAAATAGCACCTCAAGCGCCATACGTGTATGTGGTGGCGCTGGCAAAGCGCCAGGCAGTGTTTGCCATGGAACAGCCAGTAGATATATCATGGTGGAAGCAGGTGGTGGACCGTAAAGCAGAAATCAGCAAAATGGAGAGGGCACTAATGGAGTGGGCGGCGGAGATGAGCAGGTCCCTGGCGAAGTTAGAGAAGTCCCAGGCGGAGATCGAGAAGTCCATTGAGGAGATAAGGAGGTCCCAGGCGGAGATTAGGGAGTCCCAGGTGGAGATTAGGGAGTCCCAGGCGGAGATTAGGGAGTCCCAGGCGGAGATGGGGAAGTCGCTGGCGAAGATAGAGGAGTCCCAGGCGGAGATAAGGGAGTCCCAGGCGGAGATTAGGGAGTCCCAGGCGGAGATGGGGAAGTCGCTGGCGAAGTTAGAGGAGTCCCAGGCGGAGATAAGGGAGTCCCAGGCAGAGCAACGGAAATCTGTTGCCCACATGCAGTGGCGTATGAACCGCACGCCGTTGCGGGCACTGTTGGCTGCAGTGCGGAGGAAGGTCAACGGTGGCCATGACCTGACCCCAGATGAGAAGACCGGCTGGAACCAGCGTGTAGCGAGCATGGGGGCCTGCGAGCTGGAGGCGCTGCAGCTCACTAGAGAGCAGCTGGCGCTCACCGAGTATGACGGGTCCGAATGGGGGATCCAGGGCAACGCACCTGCTGTCAAGGCCCATACCGAGGAGGTGGCTTACGCAGTCATGGACAACGGGGAGGACTACCAGCGGCTGTTTGAGTTTGTGTACGGCGTCAACCCCAAGGACTGCATTACAGACGATTGACCTGGTGCTAACATGCCTACCCCACACCAAGGTGAGAATATGGGTTGGGGAATGGGGCTGCTGGGCATCCATTCAGCTTGCTCTTTACCGGTATGCTGGACCCCTCACTCCATGTGCCCCTGGTTGCAGATATGCATTGACTCCCGTATTATTGCCCGTACTACGTTCTACTATCTAGCACTTACCGTATCCTGTTATTCAAGTACCAAACGTCTGCTTCGTACCCGCAGATGCATCGCTACACGCTGCTTCACCTTCCACCTCCCTTGTCTACACGAGCAGGGCACGGAGGCGCCGGATAAAACGAGCTGGTGGCAGCAATGCCAGCTAGGACCATGAGTGGCGCCACCTACAGCGCACGTGTGAAGTGTGTGGACGTACTTTCCTTGCGACCTGTCATTGGGCTGTTGGGCAGGGGGGGACGGGAGGGGAGCGGAAGCACGAGGATGGAGCGGGGTCACCTCAAGCTCATGCATGTCGACAGCAGTTGGCAGTTGGCGTGGGAGTTGGTGTGAGGTCGCGTAGCCGCTAGCCGGGGATAGGTGCCGAGCAGGGAGGCGTGGGCATGGGGTACGCGTAAAGCGCGAGGAACCCGTGTAAGGCGTTGGGGGGGCGTGGGCATGGGGTGAAGGGGGCGTGGCGTGGGATGAGGCAAGGCGAGCGGTGCAGGAGGCGATCATTGCGGCTCAGTACATGGTAGGTCTGGTTGCTTTCCCATGCAATGGTCGCAGCAAGAGGGTGACCCCGGCCGTGTGACAGTGTGTCTGTGTGGTTCACGCGTGTTTGCCGCACGCATGCGCGAAGTGTTAGGCTTGCCGCTGTTGCCTCACATCTCACTTGCACATTGCAGTTTGGCTGCCGGTACACGGTACACTGCAGTTACTTAAGGTCTGCTGGAAGTGGGACGTGGGTTGATTTGCTTGCGTTCCTGTTGTTAAGCTGGGCCGTGAGCATTTACATTACTGCAGTACGTGGGCCGTGTGGTTAATGCATCCACGCATTTAGGCATGGTACGGTACTGTATGTAAAGCTGCTGATGTGCTTGCTGACTAGCCTCTTCAGGCCGCTTTCAGAACAGCACCAAACCCTGTAGAAGCATCTGCGCTGAAGACCCGAACCTGACGTGTTCCTATTGACGCAACCGGTCCGGCACGGCACCAGGGGAGTCCCTTCCCAATGGCTTGCGTACGGCGTTTGTGCAATAGCAAAGCTGAAGAGAACGCAAGCCCTACAGTAGCAGCCTCTGATTTCGTTGTATACATGGCCACTGTAGGCCCGCAAATGTTGCCAGCCTGCGTAGCGACAGCGGACATGGCTTATTAGTGTTGCCCAAGGGTCACGCCAACAAAAGTGCTTCATCAGAGTACTTTCTTTTACGAAAGTTATATTGTAGCGAGATGTCGTCCGAATGGTTTACATGTACAGACCAGGAAAGGCTCCATGGCGGGAAACAGCTCACGCACGAGGTACTCTGCGAGTTGCCTCCGAAGCCAACACAGCGACTAGCTGATGCTAGAAGCTCAAAGCTTGTCGCTGTGAGGTGCCAGCCGCTGGAGGTCCATGGTGCGTCGAGGCCCTGTGACAGCCCGGGTGAATGCGCTCGTCGTAGGGGCTCCCGCGTGACTGAACTCCCTTGACACATACAGATGATGATGTATTGTCATACCCAGCCCTTTGTGACGGGGACAACGTGGCGTCGCGCAAGGTGCGGTTCTCCGCCCACGCAGCAGCCGCAGCACAGCTGGATTCCGCCTTCCAGGTAGGCAGGGCCCCTGCACATTGCGCAACGAATGGCCACAACCCCGATTTCTACCCCTTGCACAGTTCCATGCAGGGGCAGTGACCCTTCCACGTTGCAGCCTAGTGAGCAGCACCATGCCTGGCTCATGCATAGTATGTGGCACCGCAACGTCCTCCTTATCCAGGGCGCAGGCCCCCCCAACGAATCTTCAACAGGACGTCACCCATTTCTGTCTTGTCTCTCTTGTCACTCCAACAGACATTCGGCCGGGACCGCGACGCCAACGACTTCCACCGGCTGTGGGTCAACTGCCTGGCGCCGCACAGCCCCGACAGCCTACTGGGGTTGGGACCCACAACTTCCCAACAACCGAGTCAGCAACAGCAGCAACAGCACCTACAGCTGCAGCCACTGGAGCCCCATCGCCACGGTGCCATCCCCACGCTGCTGCTGTCCACCAACGGCGCCAGCCCCGCCGACCGCCTGGACCTCTTCCCCGCCTTCCAGACCTACCTCCGGGAGCAGCAGGTGCGCGGCGGTCCACACCCTGCATTTCGATGTCCCCAACCACAACCTGCATGCACACCGCATCACCGCTGGCCCGCCAAAACATCCACTACGCTTCTAAGCGCTAAGGCGGAGCTGCGCGCCCAATCCAGGATCACCACACCGCATTGTTGCGAACATTACGCCTTGAGCGGTTGCATACGCCTCTCCCGCCGCGCTACACGCAAGTTACCCCGCTCTGCCCGGTGCACATGCTACCAGACCCTGCCCGCACTGTAGATGCAGGAGCAGGAGGCGAAGCCTTGCAACACTTTGCGTCCCAAAGCTGACCAACATGCACTTCCTGATTGTCCAATGAACTACCCGGGCGCTCCTGTATTGTTCCTTCAACGGCTAGGTGCCCCCCTTTGCCCCTGCTGCCACCAGGACGCCTACGTTGCGCTGCTGCGGCCCGAGGACGTGGCTGCGGGCGTGGGCGCCTGCTTCACCGCCGCACTGGCGCAGCTGAGCGGCCTGCAGGACGCGGCGGCGGAGGACGTCATGGTAGGGCGCAGGGGCAGCAACTGGGACAGGGGAGCAGGGCGGAGGGGGACTGCTGGGGTGCTAGGCGTAGCGGGTCTGTGGGGACTGATTGATGGGATGCAGCGGCGTCGGCGGACCTTATGGTGGGGAGCATGGGGGAGAGGGAGAGAGGGAACAGCTGGGGTGCCAGGGGCTGCAGGCATGTGCTGTGCTGCAAGGGTGCTGATGACAAACTCCAAGGCGTGGGAAAGCGTTAGCAGCAGCTGGGGTGCAGGTATGCTGCAATGTAGCAAGTGGTGTATGCGTACGTACACACTATGTGGTTGTCAGGCCGGACTTGCCATGGTGCTGCTTGGTGCTGGTGTTTCAGGACTCGAGGCCCGGTTGCGTGTGTGTCCTGCAGGGCCTGGTGGAGTGGTACGACCAGGAGACGGGCCTCAGCGCCATGACTGCACAGTCGTCGGCAGCGGCAGCAGCAGCAGCTGGCGGCATCGGCAGCGGCAGCGGGAACGCCATGGAGACAGCAGAGGCCGATGCGCCTGGCACGCCCAGCAGGGTCCTGGACGACAGCCGCCGCCAGCAGCAGCAGGCAGCAGCGGGGTCGACCCCTCCGCCGGCGAAGCGTGGTGGCAGGGGTGGTGGCAGGGGCCGCGGCGGCGGCAGTGGCGGTGGCGACAGGGGCGGCGGCGGCAGGGGAGGGTCTCAGTCCGCGGCGGACGGCAAGGAGAACACGCAGCAGGATGAGGGCGAGGAGGGGGTGGTGGCGCGGCTGAGGGCCAGGCGCGCGACCGTGGGGCAAGGTGCGTGACGCACACTCGGCTTCCGCCTGCGGGTTCATTGGCCTTTCCGCACCCGCACCCGTTGTCCACAGCAAGCACAATGCAGCTTGCAAATTGCCTACTAGCCCATTCCTTAATCGCTCCTAATGCTTTGGCAATCACGCTAGTGTCAGATGCTTGTGTGGACTCTTGCGCCGTGCAGCGGAGCAGCAGGCGGTTGCCGCGGTGGAGGCGGAGGCCCGCGCCGCGCGCGAGGGCCGCTGGCTCCGGAACCGCCGCCGCCACGTGGTGGTACTGCTGGAGGCGGCGGGGCGCGTGGCGGACCGCGGCGCGCTGCGGGCGCTGCTGGCGGCGCTGCACGCGGAGCGGCACCGCCTGCCGGTGGTGCTGGTGCTGGGTGGGTCCTTGTGGCAGTTGTTGGTCGTAGCCGTGCTGGAGAGTTGTGTTCCAAGCGCGGTGGGGAGGGCAAGACGGTAAGGGGCGCGTTGACGTGGCGACACCGTGGGGGCCCAAGAGATGTGGTTCGCTTTGGTGAGTGGCGGTACCGGGTGCGGATGGTGATGGTGCTGGCTGGGGGCTAGCGCTCCGGTGGTGAAAGGAAGATGGGCGGTCCTGGTGTTCGGGCCTGACGATGAGTGGTGACCTGGCGGTACGCCGCACAGGACTACGTTAGCAGAACTCAACCCAGCTCGCCCATTCCTGCCACAGCTCCCCGCCTGTCTTGCTCCCCACTCCGTACCACTCACCCTTTGCTCTCCCTCTCCGTCCCTTGGGGCCCCCAGGCCTATCCTGCCCCGCCCCGCTGTTCGCGTCCAAGCTGCCCGCCGACCTGTGCGGCCTGCTGCGGCTGGCCACGGCGGAGCTGGAGCCCTACACGCAGCAGCTGCACCGCCTGCTCGACTGTGGGTTGCGCTGGGGGCAGGGGTGTGGGGGCTTGGAGGTTGGGGAACCGCTCGCCGTGCAGACGGGCTGTCGCTTCTGATTCTGGCCTGAGCTTCAGGTCCTAATCGTACAGGCAACGTGCCAACGGCCACGAGCCCTGAGTTGGAAGCGTAGTTTTTCGTCCGTTAAAATTGAGAAAACGGCGTACCACACTGAGCCTCGCCCGCTTTACCCCTCCCTCGGTGCCCGCTGCAGCCGTGCTGCTGTGCCCCGCCGCGCCCTGCCCCGGCTGCCCCAGCGGCCACCCACCACTGCTGCTGGACGGCGGCGCCATGAGGGACCTGCTGCTGCAGTCACGACTACTGGAGCCGTCGCTGGCGGGACTGCAGGTGGGCGCCTGATGCGCATGTGCACCCGCGTAGCCTTTGGAAAGTGCATGTGCTGGTTCTTGTACGCACACGTGAGAAGTACATATGCTGCGATTCGCGTGCTGGAGGGTTTGCTGGTCCTTCCTGTTCTCTCCATGTTCTCTTCGCCCCACAGCTCGTGCACGGGCCCTTCCCAGTCTTGACACATGCATGTTAAATTTGCTCCGCACCCCGTCCATCCCCCTCCTACCCCACAGGCCGCCCTGCTGGAGGCCCAGGAGCAGCACTTCAGACAGCAGCCCCTAGCCCCCCTGGCGCTGCTGCCCAGCAGCCAGGCGGGCGCAGAGCAGCAGCAGCAGCAGGGGGAGGAGGAAAAGGAGGACCATGACCCACGGGACGGTGGTGGCGAAGATGGAGTGGGGGAACAAGGCGGTGGGAAAGGGAGGGCCTCCGCGCCAACGCGGGATCCCCAGGGGCGAGGCAGGGGCAGGGGCAGGGGACGTGGACGGCAGGGCGGGCGGGTGTCCGTGGGGGCTGGCGGAGTTGGTGCCGCTGCACGGCCCAGTGTGTCAACGTCTTCGGAGGAGGAGGAGGAAGAGGAGGAGTCGGACTCAGAGTCGTTTCGGTCCGCGGCGTCTGGGGAGGAGGGGGAAAAGGGGGCAAAGGGGCAGGGTGCGGAAGATGGGGAGGAGGGGGATGGAGAGCTGTCGGAGGGCTGGGTGGAGCGGCGGCGGGCGAGGCACTGTGCGGCTGTGGCGGCGGCGGTTTCGGGGCTGCCGGAAGGGCTGGTGCGGATGGCGGCAGCAGCCGTCGCGCGTGAGCAGCAGCAGCAGCAGCAGCAGAACGCGTGTCCGGGGGCAGCAGCTGGGGGCAGGAGGGGCGGAAAGCAGGCGGGGGCGGAGAGCGGAACGGAGGGGGACGCGGCTCGGGATGCTGTGTGCGAGGCGGTGTGTGGGGCGTACGGCGTGTTGGCGGCATGGCGGCTGGGGCTGAGGTGGCTGGCGCAGCTGGCAGAGCGCACAGGTGCGTGTGGCCTGCGGACCGTTACGACACACTCTTTGACCTGAACAGGTGTGCATACGAGCGTCTTTCCACCTGCAACAACTCTCCCGCCCTTGTCACACCTCCCCCACAGGCGCGCTCAAGGCCCCCGGCGGCCAGCGCTACAGCCTGCCCTCGCTGTACTGCGTGGCGGCGGGCCGCGGTTTCTGGTCCGCGGCGGGCGCCGCCTCCGCGGGACTGGGGACCTCCCCTGGCGAGGCTCTGGTGGCGGGCGTGGTGGGGCCGGCGCCGGGGGCGGTGGGCGGCCCACGGGCGCCGCTGCCCGTCAGGGCCATGCCAGAGGAGGTGAGCAATGTGACGACTTGGGCCTGTCCAAGCGTACGTCTGGATGTCCGACTTGTGATTGGGCCCTATCACGTGGCCCTATCGGTACCCTCTGGCCGAGTCATACATTGCGCCTTACCCGCCATTCAGTACAGCGCACTCTATGACACCATGGTCCGCCCACGCCCCCACGAGCTGCATGCGCTGTGCGCTCATCTGGGCCCTCCCCGCACCACCACACTTCACCGCACCCAACACCCGGACTCGTCCCCCAGGAGCTGCACGCGCTGCTTGCCGACCTGGAGGAGGGCGCGGAGGCGGCGCTGCGGCGGGGCTGGATGCCGTCCGGCCTGCTGCTGGGGGCGCTGAGGGGCCTGCAGGTAAGACCGTGGCGGACGGACTTGGAACGGGTCGGGGGTGGGGAAGGGGAGCCATGCAGGAGGGACGGGGCCTTGGCTACGGACATGGGGCAACACACGTGCGCGCAGCGCAGCAAAGTGGCGCAGCCGGCATTCTTGAGCGTTGCACGTTGCTCGATCAGGTGATGCACTCTTCGCATGTAACGTCTGCATTTGTCGCACCCTGCACAGGAGCTGCAGCAGCACAACGACCCCGCGCACGAGGAGCAAGGAGGCGGTGGCGATGGCGAGCAGGACGGCACTGCGGCGGGTGGAGCAGCAGCAGCGGCAGCAGTGTGCACGCCGCAGCGGGCCCGTGGGAAGGGGCGGACAGGCGCGGCGGCGGCGGAGCGGGAAGGGGCTGGGGCCCAGCAGGACGGAGGCGAGGGCGAGGGGCCGGAGGAGGACGAGACCTCCCCTGTGCGGCGGCGCCTGGAGGCGCAGGGCCTGGCCAGCCCGCCCACTGCGCAGAAGCTGTCGCGGGTCACAGATAGGTGGGCTGGGGCGGGTTTCACGGCGTTGAGCCGTAGCACGGCGTGTAACATGTTGCCTCACTAGGCATTTTGGGTTTTGCTGTAGGCTTGCGTCCTTCTGTAGTGACGTGCTTTGCCTCAGCCTCCTGTCTGGTACTAGGGCAATGTCACAACAAAGGCGACGGCACGGTCAGTAACACGTCCTTGCATCTCCTCGTGGCGCCCCTCCAGGCTCGCTGGCCTGGGTCCAAGGGCCGGCACACGCGCCGCAGCACCGCCGCTGGGGCAGCAGCAGCAGCGACAGCAGGGCGCCAAGTCCGGCAAGCCGCAGCTAGCCCGGCGGGCGGGCGGCCTGGGGGCGGTGGCGGCCACGGCCCCCGCCCCTGCCGCTGCTCCTGCCGCTGCCGCTGGTCGCGACACCTCCCTCAAGCTGCCCTCCTCGGGCATGACGCAGAGTGGGTTAGCGTGGGTTAGCTTGCTGTGCACAGGACCGGGCAGGGTGTGGGGCTGCGGGCAGGTGCCGGCAGTGGCAGGCAGGCAGGCAGGGTCCTGTGCTGGGACTCCTGTGCTTGGGAAGAGCAGGCGGACACAGTCTGTGTTTGCCACGCATTTTGTAGTATTGCGGAGCCGACTGGCAATACGCAACACGGTGTTCGCTGCAGCCAGGGGTACGGTCAAAGGTGTTGCCCTGTGTGACTCACGGCCAAGCCCGCCAATTTCACCTGGTCATTGTTTTGACAACCTCGACCCGGCTTTGCCTGCACTCGGTGCCCTCGCACAGCCCTGCGACAGCGCAAGCAGGCCCTGGTATCTGCCGTACAGCAGAGCGCGGCGGGCGGGGCAGCGGCGGGCGGTGGACCAGACGGCGGCGGCGCGGGGGCAGGCGGCGGCGGCGGCGGCGCCTCCCGGCCGCTGACATGGGCGGAGCGGGCGGCGGCCTTCCTTGGCAGCACGTTGCGGGAGCTGCTGCGCACCAGCCCGTTCCTGCTGCCAGGTGGGGTGACAAGAACGGTTCTTGTGTCCCCTCCCGCCCACGTGACGTCCTTCCCTGCAACCCCTGCCCTGCCATCCGCCTTCATGCACGGTCCCGCGTGTCCCCGTTCCACACGCCGCCTTGTCTTTCAGATACGATCCATCGCCCCGTGTCCCCCTTTTCCCCTCCTCCCCTTTCCGCACACAGGCTCCTGCGTGTTCACGTTCCGCGACGCGGCCGCCCTGCAGCGGCGGCTGGTGGGGGCCCCCTCCCTGGCGCTGCACCAGGCGCTGCTGCATCCGGAGAGGGACCTGGAGGGCGTGGCGCCGGGGTGCGTAGTGGGTAACGGATGAGCCAGATGCACTGGCAGTGGATTGGGTTGAAGGGCATGGGAGCGCCCCTCTGACGGAGCTGGTGTCTGACATCGTGTCGCCACTGCGTGCTGGCCCTGAGCTCCTGTACCTCACCCAGCTTGAGCCACGTGGCGTGCCACCAGCCTACCTACCCCCTCCCCCACCTACCCCACGCACCCACCCCCAGGCTGCACCCCGGCCAGGAGGACGCCGCGCTGGCCTACCAGCTGCTGGTGGGCTGCAGGGAGGGCACCGACCTCAAGGACTGGCTCACAGAGTTCTGCGCCGCCTCCGGGCTGGGACGCATCCAGGTGGGGACAGAGGGGCGAGGCAGCGGTGGGCGCGGGATGGGGCAGGGATAGGGAGCAGCAGAGGCAAGGGGCCGCCAGGAGAGTGAAAGCATTGTTTTGTAGTGCTTCTTCAAGGGTCTGTGCCACGTGCTGTACCACGTGCGACCGGCATTGGGCGAGATAGAGTGGGGTCATGGACGGCGAGGGGAGGGAAGGACATTACTCATTACTCATTACTCATTACTCAGGCACAGGTGTAGGGGGCACGGCAGGCCGAGGTTGGGCTGGCTGAAAAGGGCCAGTTGCACCGCGTTCTGGCTCTTTATCCCTCGTACAGCCTGCAACTCATGGCACCGCTTGGACGACCAGTCTGAGGTGAATATGGCACGCACCGTGTCTTTCCGCTTGCCGTGCGTCGCTCACCTGTTCTCGCACATGCTCTCGCGATTGGTTGCCGGTCCATTGCACTGGTTGCCACCGCGCACAGGAGGAGGCGCCGGAGGAGGAGGCCGAGGACGAGACCGAGGAGGCGGAGGGCGGGGGCCATGAGGGCGCGGACCGACCCATGGGTCGTTCCAGGAGGTCCACAAAGCGCAACGCGCCGCGCAAGCGCAAGGCGGCGCCGAAGCAGGTGTGCTAGCCCTGGGGCGTCCAGTGTGCGTCGCTGGCTTGCTTGCGTCGTACCGAGGTGGGGTGGCACGCAGTCCGACTTGTCCCGACACGTAGGCCCCTCACGCTCAACACTCGGCGACCCAGGGGGGCTCCGCCCGGTGCGAATCATGCGCTTGTGCTCGACACGGACGGCTACCCCGTCAGATTGTCCTCCCAGATATACAAACCGTACGTACCCTTAGCGCACAGTGCTAATCCAACTTGGTTTGTGTAAACGATCTCACATTCACAGGTTCTGTTGCTGGTAGCTGGCGGCCCCGATGTCCCGGTTGTTCCCCGGCAGCAGCATAATACACAACGTGAACTCGGGTATCCCTGCCCCGCCCCCTCCCCCCCCCCGCCTGTCCCCACCAGGTGCTGGTGCTGGACATGGACGGCCCCGAGACCGATACGGCGGTGGACACCCTTTTAAAACACATGCTCATGTGCAACAACAAAGCACCCCACATGCGCTATACCCCAGGTGCTGGTGCTGGACATGGACGGCCCCGATGCCGAGGCGGCGGTTGACGCGCTGGCCTGCCGCTTCGAGCAGGCGGCCCGCGAGCTGGCGGCGGTGGGGCTATGCAGGCTGGCCAAGCGGCGCAAAGGCACCTTCGTGCAGCGAACATACTTCCCGCCGGAGGCACTCCAGTGAGGGAGGAGGGAGACGGTGGTGGTAACGGTGGTGGTGGTAGTACGTCGTTGGCATTGAGCTGGCGTTGAGGGTGGGCTGTTTACGTCCCCCGGGAGGCACTCACGTGACGGAGGAGGGGAAGAAAGGCACTCGCGCACACAGCGAGGTACGGTGTACTCCAATCACGTGCGTAGGCGGGTAACGTAGACTCACGAGGTGGTGGTAGATCTGTCGGCATGGCTGCTGCTCCGGTTGGGAAGCTGGCCAGAAGCTGGTGTCCTTGATATGGTGTTGGTGGTGGGCGTTGACGGTGGGCTTCTGCATGGGGGCTGTGCACCGGAGACTGGCAGCGGACGGTGATTCGCTTGTTGAAGGGGTACGTGGTGCATTATTGTTCTTCACGGGTTTTTGCTCGTGTGGACGGGTAAACGCCGAGAGTGGCGTGGCGTGAGACAAGGGTGCATCTGGCGCACAGCTCTGTCTGGGTTGTGTTTTGCAGTCAAGCGCATGTGGGCAGCACACTGCAGGGACACATTTGACAGAACCAGAACATGCATGATACCGTACGTGCGGTACGGCATTGCGAGAAGCAGACTTGTAATTGCAAGGCTACGCTGGCCTGATGTAATGGAATAGCGCCTTACACGTATGGTACGGTAAAGATGGTTGTTAGAAAGGATCGTATTCCCCCACTCCATTGGCGCCTGGGGAAGGGATTCCCCCATCATTTACCTCATTTTTATGCAATGCCGTGTTCGTCAGCTTCCAACTACAACTCCCAACCAGCTTAGTCTGAACGGGGCATGCAACATTGCAGTGCCTCTCTGTTGCGGATGCCACCACCGGCCTGCAATCGGCGCGCTCCAATGTCAACATGGCCCCACGCCCCAGCCCCGCGCTCCAACCAAACGAAGAATAACCGCCCCATCCTGTCTTGAGAGTGGCACGTCAGCGTGTGTCTTCGCACACATCGCGGCAGAGCAGGATCACTGCTGCACGAGTGCCTGCTCACGGTGCGAACACGGTGCCCATCTGAGCGTTGCCTAGTGTGAGAGAAGCGTACGCCCACACAACTTGCTGCACCCACACACGCACTGCAGGCGCTCCCAGCCTGCTCTAGCGCACCACAGCAATGCGTGCTGCCTCTCAACAACGCCACGGTCGAACACGCACTGGTGCAGGCCTGTGCGGACTGGCCGCAGTGGCATGCCATACCACAAGCCTTATATGCCATTATGCCCACCCAGTGCAAACTCGCCAGCCAGCCCAGTCGCCGAATACCCTGCTCATTCTCACCACAACAATGGAGTACGACACGAAGGACGCATGGGCCAAGTCCACGACCAGCACTCGGACTAAGGACCGGTGTGCCCCGGCGTCAAGGCCCATCACTCAACAGTGCATCAGCAATCCGTAATCCAACAGGTCCGTCACCGAAGCTGCCCACCGCTCCAGCACAAGGAGGCAACAAAACCCGCCACTTAGCAGGCCTCCTCCCTCCCTTTTAGCCACACGCCATGCCAACTACCGCGGGCCACCGCTGTTTGCCTTCCACCTGGCACTAATACGCGCCCCCTCATCCCGCTTCCTCACCCGCTATTACACCACCATCCACCCTGTCCCCTTAACAAACCTCATTGTGCCTCAACCAGCACGCCATCCCCGACCCCCACCACGCCTTACGGTATCCACCGTCGCACATTTCCCGCCCCCTGTCTACACTCCGTTCCCTCAACACCGCCCCGTTGCGCCTGAAACGACACCTCAATCCTACCCCAGCCTCCCACGCCCTCCCGCCCTTCTACTGCCGCGCCACCACCACTATTGTTACGCCCGCCCCACCCTCCACTGCTGCCTCCTCAGGTCAACCCCATACCCCACCCGCGCCCTGCCTCTCTCCCCTACGCCCTCGCTGCGCTCCGCCCTCCGTTACACCCCCACAACCACCGCACCTCCCTACCTCAAACCCCTACCCTACCGCTCCTTACCCTTAACCTCTCCTCCCCAACACCCCAAGCCCTCACTGCGCCTCCACCGCCGGGTGCGGCAGCACCACGTCCCCCACAGCCACCAGCGGAGGCGGCGCCGTCACACCGCTGCCCACCACCTCCCCCTTCCCACCACCACCCACCCCGCCCATCTGCGACCCACCCAGCGGCCCCGGCGTCATGCCCGGCAGCCCCGCCAGCGCCTCCCACGCTCCGCCAATACCCCCCGCCTCCGCCACACCTGCCGGCGCCATCCCAAGCCCTCCCATGCCACCGCCCGGCAGCGCCAGCGGGGCACCACCACCACCCGCACCAGCACCAGCACCAGCACCCATGGCGCCAGTGCCGGGAGGCAGATAGGCTCCCGGGGGCTCGCCGGCGGCTGCTCCTCCGAGGGGCAGTGGGGGGGCGCCGCCGAGGGGTAGCGTGGCGGCTCCGCGGCGTGCGGGGGGCACCGGCTCCTTGCCGCTGATGTCTCCGCGGGCGGGCAGCTCCATGGGGGAGGCCACGGCGCGGTGCGCGTGCACGCCCTCGGTGCCCATGCGGGCGCGGAGGCGCTCCGGGGACTGCATGCGGCTGGTGCGGTCGGTCAGGAACTGCGGGCAAGGCAGGGGCGGAGGTAGGGAGGGTATGAAGGGGTAATGTGGGTTAGGTGTTAAAGGACGGCGTGTAGCTGGCGCAGAAAGGGCGGGGGTAGCGGTAAACGAGGCCTTGGAGAGGGAGGCAGAAGAAGGGATGGGTTAGGGTTGTGGACTTGCAGAGCTGGGGTAATGGCTGGGCCTGGCTGGGCCGGTGCTCCCAGCATGCGCAGAGTAGTTAATGGAGGTAGACGTACGGCGTGTATGCATGCGACGGTTGACCTCCGTGAGGGGCACCGGAAGCCATGAGCCGCACCGCAAGGCCCTACAACGAACGCCGTACAGCACAGGTACCCACCGTGGGCATGGAGCGGATGATCGCTGAGTTCTCCGCCACCACGCCCGAGGGTGTGCCGGGCGGCAGGGGGTAGCCGGGCACAGGCTGCTTGGTGGGGCCCGGAAAGTGCGTCACGGCCTCTGGGGAGGGAGGGGTGGGGAAAGCAAGGAGGACACGGAGACCGTGTCGGTGCGAGCTAGGGGGAGAGAGCATGGGGGCAGCGTCGGTAGCTGCCTGCGCAAGTTGGCGGTAAAGGCGGCGGCGCAACGGTATGGTAGCTGACATAGGAGACCGGGAGCAAAGAGGAGAGACAGGCAACAGGTGGGGCAAAAAGGAAGCCCCGGGTGATACCGGTCCGCAAGAGCTGGCAGGTACGGATCCGCTGTTTTACCGTACGCTGTGCGCTGTACCGTGCTGTAAGGTACGCTACATGCAGTACTGTAGCCCGCAGCGCACCTGCATTCCCTCCTTGCCCGCCACCAGGGAGGCCACCATGTAGCTCTTGAGCCACGAGGCGTCGCGGCACAGCCCGCTGAGCTGCTCGTTCAGCAGCCCCTCCTGCTCCACAAACGACTTCTGGATGGCCGTGTATTAAGGGTGTGTGTGTGGAGCAGGGACGGGGAGGCAGGCACAGCGTGGAGCAGGCGCGGAGCTGCTCAGCAAGTTTGACAAAACAGCGCTATGACTATAATGTGGCAAAATTGCAGGCAACAGGTGCAGCGCGCAGGTGCGGTGTGGAAGGCCGCCTACGGCTGCCGTACCCACCCTCCCTGCGGCGGGCGCGGTACACGGTCTTGAGGTTGCGGTCCTCCGTACGAAACTCGTCGGTGAAGCCGCGGCGCGCGCTGGCGGCGGCGGCGGGGCTGACGGCGCCACCGCGCTGCTGGTCGGCGGCGCCGCCGGGCACGCCCGCCGCCGCCACGTCCTCTGCGCCGTCGGCCCCCACGCGGCGGCTGCGGCTGCGGGGCGGGCTGCCGGTGCGCGGGTGGGTGCACCTGCATGAAGCGGGGCCGCGGCAACCGAGTGAGATTGGCAGCAAGGAGCGAGTTTCCTGTCTGTGCGCAGTACACGACAGTACCGGCATGCAGGTGGGGGATGGGCACGTGGCACGTGGCATGCTTGCAGATGTAAGCAGCTTACGCACCTGGTGTCGTTAATCCACGCCTTGTGACATAAAGATATACGATACGGACTTGAAGCCAATCATGCAATCATGGCAAGTTGCGCGGCGTCCCCAGCCTGCCAGCCACCTCTCACCTGAACAGCAGCCCCGCCACACCGTGCGGTGCCTCGTCCAGACCCACAGCCCGCCGGTGGCGGCTCTCGGCGCGCCTCACCGTGCGGTCCAGGCCGTCCTGGGGAAGGGAGGGGAGGGGAGCGACGGCGGGCTTAGTCAAAAGAATCATGACGACGTTTGGGTGTTCAAGTGTGGGGTGGGGTGGCTGTCCATGCCAGAATGGGCCAGGGGTCGCGATTGACAGCAGGGTGCACACCAGTACACCATGTCAGATGGCGACGTCCATTGGTTCCATCGTTGCAGCACAGGTACAAGCGGTTCGTCATGTGCTGCGTACGGCTCTGGGTCACCGGTGCGGGGCCGTGGGGCAGGTGGATGTGAGCCGGCGCGCGGGAGAGCGAACAGCCCGGACACACAACAATCTGCGTGACACAGGGCCGTGGTCCTGCCTACCCCACCTGCTCCCTGATCAGCTCCTTCCGCAGGCGCTCCACCGCGGGACAGGACACTAGCGCCAACTAGCCGCAGGGCGAGGAAGGGTGACTGCTCTTGGGGCAGGACTAGGCTGAGGGCAGCGCCCAGCCAGTTGGCTAGCACCTTGGCAAGCCAGCCTAGTAAAGGCCGCAGCTCCTCCTAAAACCGTCGGAACTGCTCTGCCGGGATGCCATCCCACCCCGGGGCCTTACGGGGCGGTGCCTTGTCCAAGGCTGCCCGTAGTTCCTCTCAGAACACCTGCGGCTCTCCCAGCGCCGCGTCAGCGTCAGCTGGCAGCCGTACCCCGGACACCCTGAGGGCATCCAGCACCTTCGCCTGGGCCGCTGGGCACGTAGCTGGCGGCTGGCTAACGACGGCCCAGAAGTTAGCCACCAGGTAGGCTGGCAGGTTGGTCCCTACGTAGGCGCCCGGGGGCATCCTGGAGGGCAACTGCCAACTGGTGCCTGGCTGGCGGAAGGGAGTGAGGGCCCGGCTAGGGCGCTCCCCTTGCAGCAGCTGGCCCTTGCCTGTGGCCAGGGCATCGCCCCGTGCATGGCCCCCGTGCATGGGCCGCTGCTTGAGACTTCAACTGTGTCGCCAGCGCTGCATGGACTGAGCAGGGAGCATGGACTCCTGCTACGCAAGGGAATAACCTTATTTGCGCTTAAATCTGGGTACCTCGCAGTTGGCAGACCAGCCACCAACCAGCAATAAGCTACCGGCAAGAGAGCACGAGTTCTTGTGAGGCCCAGCTACATCGCCGGTCGTCAGCTCGGAGTTTATAGGTCAGTGGTACAATGCCCACCCAGAAGGCATACCCCCGTGTGCAAGGCGCTTGAAATGTTTGGGACCTGATGCTTCCAGCTGCGGCTTGTGCGGCCAAGCCCCGTTCGCTGCCTTTGAGGCTTGACACTCGTTGTCCTTTCCTTGCCCTCTACAGCTAGATGGACAACATTCCGGTCCTTGTGCGCGTGGGCGCAATCAGCGCGCCCAACACCAGGAGCATCGGGTCAGAAGCATGCCAGGAGGCGGCCCAGCGGCTGAGTGAACCGGTCGACAGGTTCACTTTCAGCTCTGTCCTGACAGCTTCTGGGGAGGCACTCAGTGCGGACGCGGTGTCCGAACTGTCTTTGGACGAGCTGAAGCAGAAACGTGCAGTCGCTGTCGTGGAGAAGCGGGCAGGGCCACCGGCGTGGGAGGAGCAGATGAAGCAGATGCAGATGCAGATGCAGAGCTTACAAGGGGACGTGGACGTGGGCAAGGCGGCAGTCCTGCAGCTCCAGGCGGAGAACGTCGGGCTCAAGAAGCTCCGGGCCGAGAACATCGGGCTCAAGAAGCACAACAAGAAGTTCGTGCAGGACATTAAGAAGATGATGATTGAGAACGCGAACGCCACGGAGGACCTCAACAGGTCCATCGCCAAGCTGCAGCTGGCGAACAAGGAGCTCACGGTGGGCTTGCATGTGCACGAAGTTGACAAAATGTTTGACTCACATACGTAGGATTACGTGACTATGCGTGCCCTTCCATCGTCCCCGGGGTATGGGAAAGCACTGACACGTGTCAGTTGCCGGACTGGGCACCCTCGGAACACCATCGCCACAGCCCAGTGCTGTGACTCCACCAATAGGAACCTGTCTCTCATCCACTGCCTTGACCCGGTAGAATGGCCAGAATGCCCGACCGTAATTGCACTGCGATTGCGTTCTTGCTCCAAACTCGTCTTCGTGAGTGCACCTCAGCCTATTGGACGTACTCCGAGCATGCATTTTTAACCGGTGTTTAACCCCACCCTGCAGGAGTCCCACGAGAAGGCGATGGCGAAGCAGGCGGAGCACAACAAGGAGATCGACCAGTCCGTGGACAAGATCAGGACCCGGAACAACAAGATTGCACTGCGGTGTTTGGCCGACCAAGCGCGGCGCCAGGTGTACGGCCGCACGCTTTCGCCCTTGGAGAAGGCCAACTGGGACAGCCATGTGGACGAGATGCACCCCGACGAGCTGCTCAACAAGGGCATCTCCAAGGAGGCGATGCAACTCACCAAGTACGGCGGGCCAATGGTGCTGCGCGGCAACCAGGCCGCGCACGACCTGGACTACGTGGAGGTGGCCGACGTGGTCATGCAGTCTCAGTTCGGGGCCGAGTACAAGGCGCTGTACAAGTTCGCGTACGGGATGGAGGCCCAGGACGTTCTGTTCAACCGTGACCTGGTGGGTATTGCGGAGGGGTGGTCATGTGACCTGGCTGACCTTGTGGGTCTGGGGCTCAGATGAAACCAAGCAGACGAAGGGGAAGGAAGCACCCGGGCTTCTTGGCACACCCTGAGCTCAGCTCCTTATGCTGGGCCCCACACCTACCTTGCCCTTGTATGCAGCCATGCTCTGCTTTCCTAGGAACTGCGCCTGCTCCTGGCTTTGCTTATCGTTGTTCCTATGTGCGATTACCCCGTAGCCCCGCGGTTGCACTGCTCCGTACTGCCTGACGCACCCTCCCTGCCCGCCATTTTCACATGCCCGTCATAGGCAGTGTGAGGAGGCGGTAACTAGGGTGGGCTGGCGGCAGACCTGTCAACTGGAGTGGATTACCCTGCCATCAACGCGCGACATGGGGCAGGGGGAGGAGGGAAGGTTTGAGACGCATGAGCGAGCAGAGGGGGTCATCGGGAGCTGCTGCGGCAGGCGGTGAAACTCGCCGTGCGGGTGTGTTGCGGCGATGGGTACGGAGCTGGGGGGGTGTGGGCATGAAGGGCGGGTGGTGGAGGTGAGGTGAGTGGGTTGAGAGGCGGCTGCTGTTTGTGGGTGCACGCCACGGTGGCGGTTGAACCCTGTTGCGGCTGTGTGAAGCAAGTGCACGTGTGGCAGCTTCGATCTGATTTGGTTCCCCACGTGTCAAACGCCTGCCGCACGCATAGGGTCATGCGCTGCGGACCACGCTTGGGTGGGGCGGGTTTTACATGTTTTAGTAGTTGGTGCTTGGCCCCCGTCCATCTGCGCCTGCGAGTTCATTTGATGGTGGATTGGTGGTCGTTATTCGTTCAGTATAATACTGTTGCGAGGGCACTAAGCCGTAAGATTTGATGCAGTCCCATCAATAGACTGAAGTGTTACGTCACCTTAAGGATGGCTATGTGTATACGATTGCATAGCTTCCTCACGTTTTTCAATAAGGCTCAGCTACTCTTCGTTTCATGCGCTTTTGCACGGACAGCATATTGTTGGCCAGACCGTGGGCATGAAGAGAGGGCTGGAACCAGTGCGGATTGACTGAACTCGTGGGCATTTCGCTGGGGAAAGCCATACAGAGCCCCATATTGAGCGGCTCAGAGGCTCTCCCCTGGGTTGTTGCTGTGTCTGTGCGCTCATGTTGTTTGGGCCAGGGGAGCTTCCCTGGTTGGGGCCTCTGTATCTACCACCTTTGGGACTGTCCCTTCAGCAGCAGTAGACTTGCTGCTGTTGCAGCACTTCTGGCACGCACCATGTTACACCTCCAAACCCTCCGCAGTGAAACGACCCATGTACGAGCCGGAGGCTCAAGGGCCGACAAACTCATTCAACAAACTCATTCAACGCACCATGGGAGATGTGCGTATGACGTATGACGTACGAGCAAAGGCAGCACCGATTGTAGCGTATTGCAGTAGCGTGTGTTGCCTGTGCTTCACCTGTGGCCGGTGTGTAATGCCTGACTAGGGTTCGCGATGCAGAAGCGGCAATCTACAGGTCAAGTGAACGAACGCGCCCTGTAAAGGTCATCAACTTGCAAAAGAGAATGACTTACCAAGATGACAACTGAGTGGTTTACATGTACAGGTCCGCAAAGACAGACGGTATGTGCAAGTAGCGAACGAAGCCGACACAGCGACTGGCAGATGCGGAAAGCACAAGGCTTGTCACTCTGAGGAGTCAGTCGCTGGAGTCCATGGTGTTGCGGTCCAGCACCAGGGTACCTCCACTGCGCTGTCGGAGGGGCCACTCCTGCCACGTCAAAAACGCAGATGGCAATGTGCTGTCCTACCCGACGCTTTGCGATGCGAACAGCGTCGCATCGTGAAAAGGCGCGCTTGTGTTTTTGCACGGCACAGCTGGGGTTTACTTTCCAGGTAGGCACCTGCAACATGCGTACCCGCCGCCGGCGAAGCGCGGTGGCAGGGGTGGCGGCAGGGGCCTCGGCGGCAGCAGAGGAGGTGGCGGCAGGGGCGGCGGCGGCAGGGGCGGGTCTGAGGGCGCGGTGGAAGGCAAGGAGAACACGCAGCAGGAGGAGGACGAGGAGGGGGTGGTGGCGCGGCTGAGGGCCAGGCGAGCGACCGTGGTGGGGCAAGGTGCGTGTGACGCACACTCGGCGTCCGCCTGCGGCTTCCTTGGCCTTTCCCAGCCGTACCCGTTGTCCACATAACCCTCTAGCTCATTTTCTCAGGCGCCCCTGATGCTTTCACCTTTCACACCATTGTCAATTGCGCACGCGGACTCTCGCGCCGTGCAGCGGAGCAGCAGGCGGTTGCCGCGGTGGAGGCGGAGGCCCGTGCCGCGCGCGAGGGCCGCTGGCTCCGGAACCGCCGCCGCCACGTGGTGGTGCTGCTGGAGGCGGCGGGGCGTGTGGCGGACCGCGGCGCGCTGCGGGCGCTGCTGGCGGCGCTGCACGCGGAGCGGCACCGCCTGCCGGTTGTGCTGGTGCTGGGTGGGTGCTTGTTGCAGTTCTTGTTCGTAGCCGTGTTAGAAAGCTGTTGTTCCAGGCGCGGTGGGGAGGGCAGGAGGGCAGTGGGCGCGTTGACGTGGCGACACGGTGGGGGCCCAAGAGACATGGTTCAGTTTGGTGAGGGGCGGTACCGGGTGCGGCTACTGATGGTGCTAGCTGGGGGCTAGAGCGCCTTAGGTGAGAGGAAGATGGGCGGTCCTGATGTTCAGGCCTGACGATGAGTGCTTGAGTGGTGACCTGGCGCTGCGCCCCATAGGACTGCGTATGCGGAACTCAACCCAGCTATCAATCATTCCTGCTACAGCTCCCCGCCCGTCGTGCGCCCCACCCCGTACCCCTCACCTCTTTGCTCTCTCTCTCTCCCCGTCCCTTGGGGCCCCACAGGCCTGTCCTGCCCAGCCCCGCTGTTCGCGTCCAAGCTGCCCTCCGACCTGTGCGGGTGTGGGGGTGGGGGCTTGGAGGTCGGGGAACCTGCTCGCCGTGCAGAAGGACTTTGGGTACTGAGTTACGGTCTGAATTTTAGGTCCTAATCATGCAGGCGACATGCCAACGGCCACAGGCCCTGAGTTGGAAGCGTGCATCTCCGTCCCCTCAAACTCAGCAAACGGCGTCAGCCCTGGCACCACACTGAGCCTTGCCCGCTTTACCGGTACCTCTCCCTCGGTGCCCGCTGCAGCCGTGCTGCTGTGCCCCGCCGCGCCCTGCCCCGGCTGCCCCAGCGGCCACCCGCCGCTGCTGCTGGACGGCGGCGCCATGAGGGACCTGCTGCTGCAGTCACGACTGCTGGAGCCGTCGCTGGCGGGACTGCAGGTGGGCGCCTGGTGCGCATGTACACACACGTGTCTTTCTTAGAGCATGTGCTGGTGCTGATACACACACGTGAGTGGGGCTATCGCTGCTGTTCGCGTGCTGGAGGGGTCCGTCCTGTACTCTTGGTGTTCTCTTCGACCCAAAGCTCGTGCGCGGGCCCTTCTCAGTCGTCACGTATGCCTGTTGGGCTTGCCCCGCACCCCGTCCATCCCCCTCCTACCCCACAGGCCGCCCTGCTGGAGGCCCAGGAGCAGCACTTCAGACAGCAGCCCCTAGCCCCCCTGGCGCTGCTGCCCAGCAGCCAGGCGGGTGCAGAACAGCAGCAGCAGCAGCAGCAGGGGGAGGAGGGGAAGGAGGATGGTGACCCACGGGTCGGTGATGGCGAAGATGGAGTGGGAGGACAAGGCGTTGTGAAAAGGAGGGCCTCCGCGCCGACGCGGGGTCCCCAGGGGCGAGGCAGGGGCAGGGGACGGGGACGGCAGGGAGGGCGGTTGGCGGTGGGGGCTGGCGTAGTTGGTGGCGCTGTGCGGCCCAGTGTGTCAACGTCTTCGGAGGAGGAGGAGGAGGAGGAGGAGGAGGAGTCAGACTCGGAGTCGTTTGGGTCTGCGGCGTCGGGGGAGGAGGGGGAGAACGAGGCAAAGGGGCACGGTGCGGAAGATGGGGAGGAGGGGGATGGAGAGCTGTCGGAGGGCTGGGTGGAGCGGCGGCGGGCGAGGCACTGTGCGGCTGTGGCGGCGGCGGTTTCGGGGCTGCCGGAGGGGCTGGTGCGGATGGCGGCAGCAGCCGTCGCGCGTGAGCAGCAGCAGCAGCAGCAGCAGAACGCGTCTCCGGGGGCAGCAGCTGGGGGCAGGAGGGGCGGAAAGCAGGCGGGGGCGGAGAGCGGAACGGAGGGGGACGCGGCTCGGGGTGCTGTGTGCGAGGCGGTGTGTGAGGCGTACGGCGTGTTGGCGGCATGGCGGCTGGGGCTGAGGTGGCTGGCGCAGCTGGCAGAGCGCACAGGTGCGTGTGGCCTGCGGACCGTTACGACACACTCTTTGACCTGAACAGGTGTGCATACGAGCGTCTTTCCACCTGCAACAACTCTCCCGCCCTTGTCACAACTCCCTCCCAGGCGCGCTCAAGGCCCCCGGCGGCCAGCGCTACAGCCTGCCCTCGCTGTACTGCGTGGCGGCGGGCCGCGGGTTCTGGTCCGCGGCGGGCGCCGCCTCCGCGGGACTGGGGACCTCCCCTGGCGAGGCGCTGGTGGCTGGCGTGGTGGGGCCGGCGCCGGGGGCGGTGGGCGGCCCACGGGCGCCGCTGCCTGTCAGGGCCATGCCAGAGGAGGTGAGTAATGTGACGACTTGGGCCTATCCAAGCGTACGTCTGGATGTCCGACTTGTGATTGGGCCCTATCACGTGGCCCTATCGGTACCCTCTGGCCGAATCATACATTGCGCCTTACCCGCCATTCAATACAGCGCACTCTATGACACCATGGTCCGCCCACGCCCCCACGAGCTGCATGCGCTGTGCGCTCATCTGGGCCCCCCCCGCACCACCACACTTCACCGCACTCAACACCCGGACTCGGCCCCCAGGAGCTGCACGCGCTGCTTGCCGACCTGGAGGAGGGCGCGGAGGCGGCGCTGCGGCGGGGCTGGATGCCGTCCGGCCTGCTGCTGGGGGCGCTGAGGGGCCTGCAGGTCCGTGGCGGACGGACTGGGAACGGGTCGGGGGTGGGGAAGGGGAGCCATACAGGAGGGGCGGGGCCTTGGCTACGGACATGGGGCAACACACGTGCGCGCAGTGCAGCAAAGTGGCACAGCCGGCATTCTTGAGCGTTGCACGTTGCTCGATCAGGTGGTGCACTCTTCGCATGTAACGTCTGCATTTGTCGCACCCTGCACAGGAGCTGCAGCAGCACAACGACCCCGCGCACGATGAGCAAGGAGGCGGTGGCGATGGCGAGCAGGACGGCACTGCGGCGGGTGGAGCAGCAGCGGCGGCAGCAGTGTGCACGCCGCAGCGGGCCCGTGGGAAGGGCCGGACAGGCGCGGCGGCGGCGGAGCGGGAAGGGGCTGGGGCCCAGCAGGACGGAGGCGAGGGCGAGGGGCCGGAGGAGGACGAGACCTCCCCTGTGCGGCGGCGCCTGGAGGCGCAGGGCCTGGCCAGCCCGCCCACTGCGCAGAAGCTGTCGCGGGTCACAGATAGGTGGGCTGGGGCGGGTTTCACGGCGTTGAGCCGTAGCACGGCGTGTAACATGTTGCCTCACTAGCCATGTCGGGTTTTGCTGTAGGCTTGCGTCCTCAAGTGACGTGCTTTGCCTCAGCCTCCTGTCTGGTACTAGGGCAATGTCACAACAAAGGCGACGGCACGGTCAGCAACACGTCCTTGCATCTCCTCCTGTCGCCCCTCAAGGCTCGCTGGCCTGGGTCCAAGGGCCGGCACACGCGCCGCAGCACCGCCGCTGGGGCAGCAGCAGCAGCAACAGCAGGGCGCCAAGTCCGGCAAGCCGCAGCTAGCCCGGCGGGCGGGCGGTATGGGGGCGGTGGCGGCCACGGCCCCCGCCCCTGCCGCTGCTCCTGCCCCTGCCGCTGGTCGCGACACCTCCCTCAAGCTGCCCTCCTCGGGCATGACGCAGAGTGGGTTAGCGTGGGTTAGCTTGCTGTGCACAGGACCGGGCAGGGTGTGGGGCTGCGGGCAGGTGCCGGCAGTGGCATGCAGGCAGGGTCCTGTGCTGGGACTCCTGTGCCTGGAAAGAGCAGGCGCACACAGTCTGTGCTTGCCACGCATTTCATAGTATTGCGGAGCCGACTGGCAATACGCAAAACGGTGTTCGCTGCAGCCAGGGGTACGGTCAAAGGTGTTGCCCTGTGTCACTCACGGCCAAGCCCGCCAATTTCACCTGGTCATTATTCTGACAACCTCGACCCGGCTGTGCCTGCACTCGGTGCCCTCGCACAGCCCTGCGACAGCGCAAGCAGGCCCTGGTAACTGCCGTACAGCAGAGCGCGGCGGGCGGGGCAGCGGCGGGCGGTGGACCAGACGGCGGCGGCGCGGGGGCAGGCGGCGGCGGCGGCGGCGCCTCCCGGCCGCTGACATGGGCGGAGCGGGCGGCGGCCTTCCTTGGCAGCACGTTGCGGGAGCTGCTGCGCAACAGCCCCTTCCTGCTGCCAGGTGGGGTGGCAGGAACGGTTCTTGTGTCCCCTCCCGCCCACGTGACGTCCTTCCCTGCAACCCCTGCCCTGCCATCCGCCTTCATGCACGGTCCCGCGTGTCCCCGTTCCACACGCCGCCCTTGTCTTTCAGATACGATCCATCGCCCCGTCCCCCTTTTCCCCTCCTTCCCTTTCCGCACACAGGCTCCTGCGTGTTCACGTTCCGCGACGCGGCCGCCCTGCAGCGGCGGCTGGTGGGCGCCCCCTCCCTGGCGCTGCACCAGGCGCTGCTGCATCCGGAGAGGGACCTGGAGGGCGTGGCGCCGGGGTGCGTAGTGGGTAACGGATGAGCCAGATGCACTGGCAGTGGAATGGGTTGAAGGGCATGGGAGCGCCCCTCTTACGGAGCTGGTGTCTGACATCGTTTCGCCACTGCGTGCTGGCCCTGAGCTCCTGTACCTCACCCAGCTTGAGCCACGTGGCGTGAAGCCAGCTTACCTACCCCCTCCCACGCTCCCACACCCACCCCCAGGCTGCACCCCGGTCAAGAGGATGCCGCGCTGGCCTACCAGCTGCTGGTGGGCTGCAGGGAGGGCACCGATCTCAAGGACTGGCTCACCGAGTTCTGCGCGGCCTCCGGGCTGGGACGCATGCAGGTGGGGACAGAGGGGCGAGGCAGCGGTGGGCGCGGGATGGGGCAGGGACAGGGAGAAGTGGGAGCTACAGCAGCAGAGGCAAGGGGCCGCGGGGAGGGGGAAGGCGTTGTTTGATATTGCTTCTTCAAGGGGCTGTGCCACAGGAGCTGTGCCACGTGCAGCCGGATTTGGGGCGAAGCAGGGCGGGGGATTAGATGGGCGATAGAGTGGGGTTAGGGACGGCGAGGAGAGGGAAGGGCATATGCTCAGGCACAGGTGTAGGGGGCACGGCAGGCCGAGGTGGGCTGGCTGAATAGGGCCAGTTGCACCGCGTTCTGGCTCTGCATCCCCCGTACAGCCTGCAAGTCATGGTACCGCTTGGACGACCAGTCTGAGGTGAATATGGCACGCACCGTGTCTTTCCGCTTGCCGTGCGTCGCTCACCTGTTCTCGCACATGCTCTCGCGATTGGTTGCCAGTCCATTGCACTGGTTGCCACCGCGCACAGGAGGAGGCACCGGAGGAGGAGGCCGAGGACGAGGCCGAGGAGGCGGAGGGCGGGGGCCATGAGGGCGCGGACCGACCCATGGGTCGTTCCAGGAGGTCCACAAAGCGCCACGCGCCGCGCAAGCGCAAGGCGGCGCCGAAGCAGGTGTGTTAGCCCTGGGGCGTGCAGTGTGCGTCGCTGGCTTGCTTGCGTCGTACCGAGGTGGGGTGGCACGCAGTCCGACTTGTCCCGACACGTAGGCCCCTCACGCTCAACACTCGGCGACCCAGGGGGGCTCCGCCCGGTGCGAATCATGCGCTTGTGCTCGACACGGACGGCTACCCCGTCAGATTGTCCTCCCAGATATACAAACCGTACGTACCCTTAGCGCACAGTGCTAATCCAACCTGGTTTGTGTAAACGATCTCACATTCACAGGTTCTGTTGCTGGACTCGACGGCCCCGATGCCCAGGTTGTTCCCCGGCAGCAGCATAATACACAACGTGAACTCGGGTATCCCTGCCCCGCCCCCTTCCCCCCCCCGCCTGTCCCCACCAGGTGCTGGTGCTGGACATGGACGGCCCGAGACCGATACGGCGGTGGACACCCTCTTAAAACACATGCTCATGTGCAACAACAAAGCACCCCACATGCGCTATACCCCAGGTGCTGGTGCTGGACCTGGACGGCCCCGATGCCGAGGCGGCGGTTGACGCGCTGGCCTGCCGCTTCGAGCAGGCGGCCCGCGAGCTGGCGGCGGTGGGGCTGTGCAGGCTGGCCAAGCGGCGCAAAGGCACCTTCGTGCAGCGGGCGTACTTCCCGCCGGAGGCACTCGCGTGAGGGAGGAGGGGCGACGGTGGTGGTAACGGTGGTGGTGGTAGTACGGCGTTGGCATTGAGCTGGCGTTGAGGGTGGGCTGTTTACTTCCCCCGGGAGGCTCTCACGTGACGGAGGAGGGGAAGAAAGGCACTCGCGCACACAGCGAGGTACGATGTACTCCAATCACGTGCGTAGGCGGGTAACGTAGACTCACGAGGTGGTGGTAGATCTGTCGGCATGGCTGCTGCTCCGGTTGGGGAGGCCGGAAGTTGGTGTCCTTGATACGGTGTTGGTGGTGGGCGTTGACGGTGGGCTTCTGCATGGGAGCTGTGCACCGGAGACTGGCAGCGGACGGTGATTCGCTTGTTGAAGGGGTACGTGGTGCATTATTGTTCTTCACAGGTTTTTGCTCGTGTGGACGGGTAAACGCCGAAGAGTGGCGTAAGACAAGGGTGCATCTGGCGCACAGCTCTGTCTGGGTTGTGTTTTGCAGTCAAGCGCATGTGGGCAGCACACTGCAGGGACACGTTTGACAGAACCAGAACATGCAGGATACTGTACGTGCGGTACGGCATTGCGAGAAGTAGACTTGTAATTGCAAGGCTACGCTAGCCTGGTGTAATGGAAAAGCGCCTTACATGTATGGTACGGTAAAGATGGTTGTTATTCAATGCCGTGTTCGTCAGCTTCCAACTACAACTCCCAACCAACTTAGTTTAAACGGGGCATGCAACCTTGCAGTGCCTCTCTGTTGCGGATGCCACCACCGGCCTGCAATCGGCGCGCTCCAGTGTCAACATGGCCGCGGCCCCGCGCTCCAACCAAACAAAGAATAACCGCCCCAACCCGTCTTGAGAGTGGCACGTCAGCGTGTGCCTTAGCACACATCGCGGCAGAGCAGGATCACTGCTGCACGAGTGCCTGCTCACGGTGCGAACACGGTGCCCATCTGAGCGTTGCCTAGTGTGAGTGAAGCGTACGCCCACACAACTTGCTGCACCCACACACGCACTGCAGGCGCTCCCAGCCTGCTCTAGCGCACCACAGCATTGCGTGCCGCCTCCCAACAACGCCACGGTCGCACACGCACTTGTGCAGGCCTGTGCGGACTGGCCCAAGCGGCATGACATGCTGCGCAGCACTTGCATGCAAGCCTTTGATCATGTCTTGAGGAGGAAAGGCAGCCATGCCCACCCAGCACCAGACTGCCAGCCCAGCCGTCCATTGCTAGTTGATTTCAGCCCAACACTACAGTACGACACGAAGGACGCATGGGTCAAGTCCACAACCAGCACCCCAATTAAGGACCGATGTAGCTCAGCGTCAAGCCCCATCAGTCAACAGTCCAGCAGCAATCGGTAACCAAACAGGTCCGTCACCGAACCTGCCACCGCTCCAGCAACAGAACCCGCCGCCAAGCAAGCCTCCTCTCTCTCCCTATCGACCGTCCACCCTGTCCGCTTCACTGCGCGTCTGCGCCTTAACCGAAACGCTACCCCCCATCCCACCACGCCTCACCCACCAACTGTCGTACACGTCCCGCTCTCTGCCCGCCTCTCCGTTCCCTTGACACGGCCCCACCGCGCCTGGAGCGGCACACCGATCCCAGCATAGCCTCCAACGCCCTCCCGCCCTTCTACTGCTGCGCTTCCACCACTATTGTTACGCCCGCCCCACCCTCCAGCGTGCCTCCTCTGGTCAACCCCATACCCCATTCCCCACCCGCGCCCCGCCTCTCTCCCCTGCACCCTCGCCGCGCATCGTCGCCGGCACGCCCACCCCATCCCACCCTCCGTTACACCCCCACAACCACCGCATCTCCCTTACTTAAATCCCCACCCCGCCCACTCCTTAACCTCTCCTCCCCAACACCCCAAGCCCTCACTGCGCCTCCACCGCCGGCGCGCCCACCGGCGTCGGCGCCGTCACACCGCTACCCACCACCTCCCCCTTCCCACCACCACCCACCCCGCCCATCTGCGACCCGCCCAGCGGCCCAGGCGTCATACCCGGCAGCCCCGCCAGCGCCTCCCCCGCTCCGCCAATACCCCCCGCCTCCGCCACACCTGCCGGCGCCATCCCACGCCCTCCCATGCCACCGCCCGGCAGCGCCAGCGGGGCACCACCACCACCACCACCCGCACCAGCACCAGCACCAGCACCCATGGCGCCAGTGCCGGGAGGCAGGTAGGCGCCCGGGGGCTCACCGGCGGCTGCGCCTCCGAGGGGTAGCGTGGCGGCTCCGCGGCGTGCGGGGGGCATGGGCTCCTTGCCGCTGATGTCGCCGCGTGCGTGCAGCTCCATGGGGGAGGCCACGGCGCGGTGCGCGTGCACGCCCTCGGTGCCCATGCGGGCGCGGAGGCGCTCCAGAGACTGCATGCGGCTGGTGCGGTCAATCAGGAACTGCGGGAAGGTAGGGGCGGGGGCAGGGAGGGATAAAGTGGTAAGTGTGGGTTAGGTGTTTCAAAAGGACCGCTGGATGGTGCAGACAGGGCGGGGATGAACTAAGGCCGTGGAGAGGTGGGTAAGGGACGGAAATGAGCTAGGGTTGCGCATGATAAGAGATGGAGTAGGGGGTTGGGCCGGTGCTCCCAGAGTCGGGCGGGCAGGTCTTGGGAATAGGCACATAATGCGGGTACGCATGCAACGGCGGGGCTTCGTGAGGGGCCCCGGAGGCCATGAACCGCACCGCACCGCCCGAACGTTGCCAACAACGAACGCCGTACAGTGTCGTATGATGCCGTACAGGTACCCACCGTGGGCATGGAGCGGATGATCGCCGAGTTCTCTGCCACCACGTCGGAGGGTGTGCCGGGCGGTAGGGGGTAGCCGGGCACCGGCTGCTTGGTGGGGCCCAGGAAGTGAGTCACGGCCTGCGTGGAGGGAGGGCACGCGTGGACAAGAGCAAACCGTGCAAGGCGTCAGGAAAGAAGTTGGCCATGGGGCCAGCGCTGCTAGCGCTCTGCGCAGGTTGTCGGTTAAGGCGGCGGCGCAACGGTTGCTGACAGCTGAGGACGGGAGCAAAGCGGAGAGACAGGCTCACAGGTGGACAAAACAAAGCCCCAGGTAGTACCGGTCCGCAAAAGCTCGCAGGTCCGCTTACGCTGTGTTGCCGTACGCTGCGCGATGTACCGTACGGCACGGCACGCTGCATGCAAAGCGGTTGCCGTCTGCGCGCGCACCTGCATCCCCTCCTTGCCCGCCACCAGGGAGGCCACCATGTAGCTCTTGAGCCACGAGGCGTCGCGGCACAGCCCGCTGAGCTGCTCGTTCAGCAGCCCCTCCTGCTCCACGAACGACTTCTGGATGGCTGTGTATTAAGGGTGTGTGTGTGGAGCAGGGCCGGGGAGGCGGGTACAGCATGGAGCAGGCGTGGAGCTCCTTGCCAATCTCGGCAGGACACGGCTTTGATTGTGATGTGGGGTATAATGCGAGGTAAGAGGTGCAGGTGCGGTGTGCAAGGCTGCCGTACGGCTGCCGTACCCACCTTCCCTGCGGCGGGCGCGGTACACGGTCTTGAGGTTGCGGTCCTCCGTACGGAACTCGTCGGTGAAGCCGCGGCGCGCGCTGGCGGCGGCGGCGGGGCTGACGGCGCCGCCGCGCTGTTGGTCGGCGGCGCCGCCGGGCACGCCCGCCGCCGCCACGTCCTCGGCGCCGTCGGCCCCCACGCGGCGGCTGCGGCTGCGGGGCGGGCTGCCGGTGCGCGGGTGGGTGCACCTGCATGAAGTGGGGTCAGGGTAACCGAGTGAGATGGGCAGCAAGGAGCGAGGTTCCTGTCTGTGCGCAGTACACGACAGTACCGGTATGCAGGTGGGGGATGGGCACGGGGCACGTGGCACGTGGCACGTGGCATGCTTGCAGCGTTGCAGCCATAAGCAGCTTGTGCACCTGGTGACATTAATCCAAGCCTTGTGACATAAAGATACACGATACGGACTTGAAACCAGTCATGCAATTACGGTATGGTAAGTCGCGCGCCGTTCCCAGCCTACCAGCCACTCTCACCTGAACAGCAGCCCCGCCACACCGTGCGGTGCCTCGTCCAGACCCACAGCCCGCCGGTGGCGGCTCTCGGCGCGCCTCACCGTGCGGTCCAGGCCGTCCTGGGTAAGGGAGGGGAGGGGAGGGGAGGGACGGCGGAGTGAATCCAAACAGATAATGACGACGTTTGGGGTGTCCGAGTGTGGGGTGGGGTGGCGGTCCATGCAGCTCGTGGGCCAGGGGCAAAAGTGGGTGTCGAGTGACGGCAGAGGGTGCACACCAGTGCATGATGTCAGACTGTGTCAGATGGTGACAGCAACTGGCTTCATCGCCGCATGACGGGTGTACATGGCCCCTCGTGTGCTGCGTACGGCTCTGTGGCAACGGTGCGGGGCCGTGCGGCAGGTGGAGGTGGAGGTGGGGAGGAGGCGCCTGGGGGAGCGAGCAGGCCGGGCACGACACGTCCTGAATGACACAGGGCCCTGACACCCTGCTGCCATCCCCACCTGCTCCCTGATCAGCTCCTTCCGCAGGCGCTCCACCTCGGGCAGGCGGCCGCGGGCGGTGGCCAGGGCCTCACGCCACTGGCTCAGGGGCCGACTGACGCCCTGGGGCAGCAAAGGCACAGGGCAGCCGTACCGTAGGTCATGAGGAACCGTCAATGTCCCTGCAGCAACTCAGTTGTGTTCCAGGCCAAAGTCTGGAAGGTTAGCCTCAAGCTCCAGCAGTTGGCTGCTACACAGTCATGCACGTACAGTTAGATACGCGTGCTTTACCCCCACGAATCGGTTTCAGCCCCGGCTGCAAGCTGCTCATCGCACACCTCAACAACACCTATACACGTGCACGGTTGTGCACATGCCCTTCCTGCACGAGTCCCTTCCGCCCCCACCTGCGTCAGCTCCTTCTCCATCTCCAACATCCAGCTGCTCGACCCGCACAATACACCAACACCTGTACACGTGCACGCTATCACACATGCTGCCCAGTCCTTCCCTACGCACCCCGGTCAGCTTCTTCTCCATCTCCAGCAGCGAGGCCCGGATGCCGTTGACGTCGGCGAAGGCGCCCAGCGTCTCGGTGGGGTAGTGGTGGCTCACTGGTGGGGCAGGGAGAAGTGGGGTGGCAGGTGGGGTTGGGGTGGGGAAGGCGGACGAAGTATCTCCGGGTGTCAAGATGACAGTACGACGCGAACGGCGGGCTGACGGAAAGGATCCACCTCACATGCAGCCTGCTTGCAACCGCGTGTCCTGTCGCGCTGCGCCGGTCCTGGTCAGGGCACACAGCTGCGCTGTGCCCCACTCACGTGTTGCCCTGACGGGCTCCGCCAGCCCTCCCTCGGGCAGGTGGTCCCACACGCGGGGCAGCGTAGCGGACATCATGGGCATCAGGGACTCCACGAAGTCTGGGGGTGGAGCAGGGTGAGTGGGGAAGGGGAGTAGGGGGAAGAAGGAAAGTGCAGGTGGGAGGGAGGAGCCTGGAGGAGCGAGCAGGCAAAGGGTGCAGCGGGAGGCACCAAAAGCGGTCTGTTGCGGCAGTAGCTAACGCACGCCCTGTGCAGCGACGTGTGGGTTGGCTGCGGACGGCAGCCCGCCACGCCAGGCCACGCCGACAGGCACGTGTGCTTACCTGTCGTGTGCCGCTGGAAGGAGTGCAGGCTGCGCTCGAACTCCGTCATGCGGCGGGCAAAGTCGTCGGCCTCCTGCATGTGTGCCGTACGGCGGAGGAAAGGGAGGATCCGGGCGGTCACGGAAATCAGCGTGTGGATGGGGCCACAAGGACGCATGCAGCTGCGGAAGTGGGCTTGGGCCAGCCAATCTCAATAATAGGCATGTGAAGACGGTATCGGTATGGTCCGGATAAGGCTTGATCGACTTGACCTTGTACGCATGCGGTACGGTGCAGCGCCGGCGTGGTGCGGGGCCGGGGGTCGTCAGCTCTGGCACGGAGCCGGTACCGGTGCACACCGTGTCACCAGCAAAGGGGGGCACTGCGTGCCAGCACTATGACCACGGTAGAAGGGCTCCTGCCAGATGCAGGCGCATGCTGCCATAGCCTGCCCCGCCTCACGCACGCCCGGCACAGGCTCCTCTCCGCAGCACCCGCTCGCCCCGCCTGCCGCGTGTCCAGCCACGTGGCAACGGCACGTGCCCATGGCGGGCCCCCGCCCCCTTGGAGCCACAGCGGCGTACCCCACCCGAATCTCAACTCTCAACCAGTAACCACACAGTACTGATACATGAGCAGTCAGCGTCTCCGAACCAAGGAGCTAGCTTCCGTCCGCTGCTCACCTCGTACATCTTGTTGGTCCGCATGTTGACCTCTGCCCGGATGCGGTCGGCACTGCCGTGGCGCACCATGCTGCGGTGCCGGCCCTGCGGACACACGAAGGAGATAGAGCATCACGGCAATGTTACAATAGGCTCTATGTTAGCTTTACGGACATACATCTCTTGGCGAGATAGGACGGGGAGGCCTGAGTATAAGGTCTGGGCAAATCTCTCGCACTATTGCGCGCGCTTGGCCAGACTCGCTCCTGGTCGCCCCGCCTTCAGGTTTCAGCGACGTTAGACCACCTATCAGCCACGATGAAAGTCAGTTACGAAGACATACATGACAGCTAAGTGCATGCACCATTCATGCAGCATTTTGCAAGTGCGCAAGCCAGGAAAGTTGCGTCAGCGACACGCTAAAACGGCCGCCTGGTGCCCTCTGCCGACCCAGGCCCTTCCCGCTTGGATAGAACCCACCACCGGATTGATAGAGCTTAACATCCCGGCCATGTTGCCGGCTGCAAGGCCTCTGGAGGCCGGGCTCGTTAACGGTGGTCTTTGTCTTCACGGCTTGCTCAACGCTGCGTTGGCTGCGTCCCACGGGTCGCTTTCGTGTTTGCAGCTATCCGGAAATGTTGTATCAATTGCAAGCCACAATATTGTATAGCTGTTTTTGCTGGTGGATGCCCGATTGCGGGAATGTCCGAGGCACTCTGGCCGGTTCCCCGCCATGCGTCCTGACGTCAAGCCTACGACTCAGGCACCGATTACAAACAAACGCTTCCGCATGCCGGACCGGTCACGACATGGTGTGTAAAGCATTTGATTAGATGTTATTTATCCAGGTATGCTCGCCGCAGCTGGCGCAAGGAGCTCGCGTCTCACCTATGTCGGGCAGCTGCGTCCTGCGTGCTGGGGCAATGGCACTGATATGAGCGCGCGCCAGTACCAGTCACGTGCTCCCTGCCACCCACTGCCATCCACAGCCTACCAAGCTCTGATACCGAAGCTACGTACCATACATTTCCATTGCCGTGAACCCCTTGTACGCTGTGCAAAGTGTCACACAGTGTGTGCGGCTGTCACCAGTACCCACGTGCCTTGTGGGCACGACACTGCTGGGTGCTGGCCCAGCTGCTGGCGGAGCAACGTGCTGTTCGTTAGTTAACTGTATGTATGGATTTACAGTTTTGGCCCCCTTCCAGGGCGCAGCCTCGTCCCAAAACGGGGCAGGGCTGGCTCCGGCAATCAGGGACACAGGGTTTCCCACCCCTCTCAATGTACGGTTAGGAGCCAAACAGCTCCAACAGGTTGGTAGACCGCAATAAGAACGGGCCTCACCTTAACTGGTGGATAGCAGAGCAAGTTTCGCATAAGTGTTCATACATGCTAAGTCCCGGATTCTCCCATGTAAGAAACAAACAAGCAACAGAGTGAAGACTTCTTCAATGTCTTGGGTAGAGTCGCCTGCTGCAATTTTTGAGGTGTGCTATCCAGTCACGTGTGGTTGCCAGGATCAAATTACAACCCTCCTGTAACCTTCTCGCTAAGTAAAAAGAGATACCGGTAGTAAGTGCTGGCTGGGATGCAGGTGGTACAACCATGCCACACGTCTGCCCGTGTGCTTGGTGATGAGCTGATGACGCCGGGCAGCGCCAGGTGACGCAGCTCTTTTCCCCGACATGCACCCCACGTGTACAAGTATGACAGCAGTACGGCATTTGCTGATCCATGCCTGGTTCTTGTAGTAGATATACATTGACACATTGGCTGGCCCGAGCGTCCCTGCGCGGCAAGGGAGATGCGCGCTGCTGCTCGCTCACGCCTAAGACACGCCGTCAGGATGCACCTGCATGTGCCCCTGCCTGCCAGGCCCGTGTAACGCCCACGCTCCCGACACCCCTGCTGGCACGTGCGATGTCGGACGGAACTCACCACGTTGGCCTTAGGCAGTACGTATTCAACATAATTCCAAAGTTCCAAACAACGGTTGCTGTGCGCCAACACGTGCGTGCGCCGGCGTCCACCGGTATGCGATGCCGTACGACACCGGACGATGAAAACCAGGGGACCCCTGATGAAAACGGACCCATGCGCCATTCCCAGGGCCCCACGCAGCTCCTCCGACCCCACAACCTCAAGCCACCCCTCCACCAACCCCTCCCTGGCCGCGAATTAAACCAAGGGGCTTTCCTGGCGCGGCATAGACATCCGTTTTATTACCGACGCTGCTTACACAGGAACCACCGTGCGTGTTACCCTGCAACGTTGCGGTACGCAGCCTGCGCCTGAAACCACCCCCACGCAAACCCTGCTGCCACTCTTGACAGCTTCTCCTGCTGCTCCGCAACGGTGGCTCAGCCCTATCGCACACTAACTGCGCAAGCAAGCAAGCAACCGGAGCCCAACGCCCATCCTAGCCCACACGCACAGCCGACAAGGGGACAGCGCACCCAACGGCAGGCAACCGTCATGCGTGGCCACGTACCCCACAATGTCAGCGCTTCTTTCCAACGTTGCTGCCCAGTGGCCCTGTCCTCCCACCACCCTTACACCGCCTGCCCCTGCCCCTGCCCCTGCTGCCCCTGCTGCACCTGGCGCTCCTGCAGCTCTCGCCGGCGCCACGCCACCCTCTCGTCAAGCCACTTCGCACTCTCCCGGCACCCCCGCCCTCCCGCACCGCCCCCCAGCACACGCTGCACCTCCCCTGCCACCCGCTCCAGGTCCCACTGCTCCATGCCGCTGCCCCCTACCTCCATGAGCCAGCGCACCGCCCGCAGCGGCGGCAGGAAGCCTCTCCTAAAGTCCGCGCTGTCCAGGGGAGCCCCAAGCTTCTTCAGGCACTCCAGGATGAGCAAGTCCCCCCGGATGGCTGCCTCCAAGTAGGGCTCCTCCTGCCTGTCCTCCTGCGGCCGTCCGCCCGCCTTCCACGCCCACTCCACGGCGACCGCGCAGCCGCCTCGCACCGCCGCCAGGAGCGTGCTGGTGCCGGCCGGGACGTACGGGCGGGACCGTCCACGGGGACGTGCTGGGAGGTGCGGAGGCTGCGCATGCGGAGTAGGTCCCCTGCCTCAGCCGCCTCGTCCAGGTCTTCAATGGTTGCGGGGACAAAAGCAGCAACCTGCCCCGCCTTCCCAGGGCGGGGAAGGGGAGGGGTCCTGCTGCTGCTCTCCCCCCCATCCCTGGCTGCTGCTCGGGCAGCTCCAACGCCCACCGTTGAGGCGGGGGCCTGCACCCCTTCTCCACCAGCAGCTGCAGCGCCCGCCGCAGGTTTGTGGGGCCGCCCCGGCTGTCGCGGCGGCGCTCCTTGGGCCACGCCTCCGCCACCGCACCTGCCAGCTGCCAGCTCTCCGGGCAGGGCGCATGATGCTGCACCAGCCACCGCAGCATCTCAAGGTCGCCGTGGCGTGCCGCCCACAGATAGGACGATTCATCAATTTGGCATCCGCGCCGCGAGGCGAGCCCAGCTGTAGCTCACAGCATGATAGAAGTCCTGCTGCGTGGGGGACCAGGTGCGTGCGTGTTGCGGCCAGCTGCTCCCTGTTACTGTTACTGTTACATAGCTTGAGCGGTGCAGCCCACAGCCAGCGGTATGCCCCATGAGCAGTGTGGCTCCGAGACCGTCAGCAGGAGTAGACAAGGAGAAGTGCACCTGGCCTAACGCCCGTGGGATAATATCCCAGCCCGGGTCTCACTGATGCGAAACAACAGCCCTGCCAGACTGGTCTGGTCCTCAACCGCCATCACAGCACAGATCCCCTGGTCGTAAGGCAAATCAACAGTAGCACGGGCACTGGCATACGCAGGGCAGTGGATAAGCACGTGCTCTTCGTCCTCGACAGCACCACCGTTGCATGCGAGACACAGCCTTTCGGAGCGGGCCAAACAGCAGAGCCTCGAAAGGCGAGCCCCATTTGATGCTTGTACCTACTCATCTGGATGCCAGGGCGCTTCCCGTCGGACGGGAAGTCCGCAGGGGAGATACTAACCCGTGCATGATCCCAACCAGCCATCAAACGCTCTCTAAATTTAGACATCACAGTGGCAAAAGGGAGGGGGCGCCCAGCAAGCCACGCCGCCCTATCTGCATGGGAGACAGTATCTACAGGTAACTCCAGCCATACATCAACGCCGAGCTCCCTGACAAAACGCAGCACTTTACCCGCCCAAGCATCAGCCCATCCCTCATCCGCTAACCGGATCTCCTCTCTCAGCACGTGGTGGGCGAGCGACCCTTGCTGCTTGACCAAACGGTTCCAGAACAGGAGGACAAGTCGAGCCCAAAATAGTGCAGCGGTAGCTGAGCCATTTCGGCAAACAACAGGCGGTGGGCTGGGCGATAGGTCCCACAGATGGATCGCATAAAAGCTATTTGCAACTTGACGGCATTGTCACGCAAGCACCACTTAAACATGCCTTCAGAGAGGTTAGCATAGTCGCGGCGCCGTGGGGGGGGCCCGCCATCTAACATCTCGCAAAGGGCATCGGGACCCCAAACCTCGCAGCCGTATGACAGGATAGACCTGACCTGTACCTCAAAGCACCGCATGCGCACATCAGGCGCCCACATGCGCATCTTCTTAAGCTTGCCAGCAAGTTTGAACATAGCACCACGCCCAGAGGAAATCAGTTGCTCTCGACAGTGGCTGGGGGAGAGCCCAGGGCCGTAGACTAGACCTAAATACCTAGCGGAGGGCACTAGAGGCACCGCCTGGCCCGCAAGCCTAGCAGACCGCGAGAACACCTCAGAAACTACCTCTCTCCCTGTCTTGACTACTGAAGACCATTCCCTCACACTTCTTCACATTAGCTCGCATACCAAAGGAAACGCAGAAGGTGTCGACAAGCCCTAGCAGGTGACTCATGCGCCGCACCGAAGTTGCTACCAAGCTCGCATCATCAGCATAAAGGAGCAGCGACACCCGCTGCCCATCAACAGTAGGCGCACCCATGGCAAGTGGTGAGCCAGCCTTGGATAGCCTGCTATCAGTGCAGTCTATGTAATCAGCCAGAATCTCGATAAACAGCCCAAAGAGCTCGGTACTGAGGGGACACCCTTGCTTGACCCCTTGCTCAGAGACAAACGGCTCCCCAATCTTCCCATTAACCTTGACGGCCATCTCGCTCTTTCGTACGCTTTCAACAGAGCGTCAAGCATGGGACCGTGGATGCCACGCTCACGCAAACGCTCCCAAAGCAGATCACGAGGTACCTTATCAAACGCCTTTTCAAAATCGATCTGAACTATGATAAGCGGCGGGGAGCCTGGGCGCTGATGCCTAGCCGTAAGATGCCGCTTGACTAGCAGGTGGTGCACAGTGCCAAACCCATGCCTAAAGCCAGCTTGGCAAAAATGCCGCAACTTGTGCGCCTGGCCTACTGCTACCAAGCGCCGCAGCAAAATGGATGCGTAGCACTTGGCGAGAGCACCGCCCACCGCAATGCCCCTGTAACTACCGTACTCCATGGGGTCACCACGCTTCTTGAAGACAGGAGAGAGAACAGTTGTTGCAAACTGCTCGGGGAACACCCCCTCCTTGCGGATATGCTCAAGCAAGCGTAGCAGAACAGGCGCTAACACACACGAGACCTCCAGAAGCTGCCCACTGCTACTAACCTCCTCCTTACGTGCATACTTGTAACACTCGGCAGGGGCCCGTTCCGTCCGCTAGCCTTCCCGTTAGACAGGGCTAACACTGCTTTGGTGACCTCGTCAAGGGTGAAAGGCTCGTTTATCACGCTGGCTACCTCACCCTGCCTACGTAGAACCTCCTGAGTAACACGCCAAGCTTCTAACCCGCAGGGCTCATCCCACTCAGGGTCAGCAATCATGCTCAGGATGCGATGGGCACCGTCACTATCAAAATCACCAACGGAAGAGTTCAGCAGGCGAACAAAGTGTGCCTTCCAACCACTGTGATCGTCAAGCGGGCATTTTTCTCTCTCATTGTCGCCCAATTTGCCACAGCAAACGTGGGTCGACCGCACGCAGGCCCACGAACTCCCTCAGCTCCCCATCCCTGTATGCAGCTTTAGCCCGCCTCTTCGCACGCAGTAAGCGCCCACGAGCCTCCTTGAAACGCTGCACCGCAGGACCATCCTGTGGCGTGCCCTTAGCGGCAGCCTTCAAGGCCAGCATAGAGGCCTTGGCTGCATGGCAGCCCTCATCCCACCACGGCGCCAAGCCACTGTTTCCGCGGAACCGCTGGCACCACCACCCGATCTAACCTGACCACTGCCAAAAGCCCTCTTCAACGACTTGCTAAGCAGACAGCCTAGCTGCTCGACTACAACAGTTATAGACTCCCCTGCTCAAGCCCCTCCAGCCTGGTGAATAGAGGCCATAGCCTGTGAGCCTTCCTGAGTAAACAGGGAAGCCGCAGCGCCAGTTCTTGACATCGGTGCACTTTGGCGGGCTTAGGCGCCGCCCATCTGCCCGGCTCCAGGGCTGGACCCCAAGGCCCAGCGTAAAGCCAGCGACACAGGCAAATGGTCGCTCACAGCAAGACCACCAGTGAACAGCTGCTGCCCAACAACCATAGAGACTAGCTTAGGGAATAGCGATGCAGATGCCAAAAACAGATCAATCATGCTGCCGCCCTCGTCATGCGGGAAAGTCAGTGCACCCCGTTCATCCCCCGCTACTCGCCCATTAAGCACCACCACCCCCGAAGAGCGGCACATATCCATGAGGTGCCTGCCAAAGCAATTGCTCACCTGATCGGCACAGGACCGAGCTGGTAGCGCAGTGTATATACTGGGGTCGGGACCAACCACCGCACCTAGCTGCCGGCGGAGGGCCGCAAGCTGCTCAAGGCCTGGAACATCGGGCAGCTGGTGCCAGCTCCCACCTGGCCATCGCAGTTTCCACGGTCGCGCCCCGCACACGCAGCCCTTCCAGCTTCTCCGGCTTGCTGCTGGTGCTGCTGCCCTCTACGCTGTGCCGCAGGCAGTCTATATGCCCTGCCCGCATCCACGGAGTGGCCCCCCGGCACGTTCCGTCGGTACCCCACACTGCACGCTACACCCTCTCCCCCCACTCGCTTCCCGCAATTCACGCTGCACCCACCCCGTATGTGTTCAGCACACGTGCCCATATACCTCCACGTGAGGGACCGACCCCCGTGTAGCTCCTGCACCACCCCGTGCGGCAGACCCTCGCCCACCCACGGCATGCCACACCACCAGCCGCACTGGCTCTGCTTTGCCCTGTTCGGAGGGGAGCCCCCAGCTTCTTGAGGCACTTCAGGGTGAGCAGTCCCCCCGGATGGCTGCCTCCCAGTAGGGCTCCCCTGGGCTCCCCCTGCCTGTCCTCCAGCGGCCGTCCGCTCGCCTTCCACGCCCACTCCACGGCGACCGCGCAGCCGCCACGCACCGCCGCCAGGAGCGTGCTGGTGCCGGCCGGGGCGTAGAGAACTCCACCAAGAACTCAACCAAGACCAAGCTCCGTCTAACAATAACGCGGCCTGAATTCAGCCTGACCCACAGTGCTACGCCACCGATGCGGCCCCCACCCACCTTGCAGGTGCTCATCAGCACGCGGCCCCATATGTATGGTGGCCGCCGCCACCGTGCCCAGCAGCTGGTACATAGTGGAGCGGGCGAGCGAGGCGAACACGCCGTACACGGGGTAGGGGCAGGCGGCGCCAGACGCAGCCGTCACTGCTGCGCCCGCCGCCGCCGACAACACTGCTGCCGCACGCGCCGCCGCCGTCCCTCGAGGTAAGGGAGGAGGGGATGGAGGCGACTGTGCTCGTGAGGGTGGCGGCGGCGGCGGCTGGCCCCACGCCTGCCTTGGGCAGCAGCGGATGCGGAAGGCCGTGCTCCGCCATGAGGGCGTGCAGGCCTGGGGGCGGGGTGGGGCAGTGGGGCGGTTGGTGACGCTGGAGCGCCTGGTGTGCGAGGCAGCCGTTGGCGCTGGTGTTGTGCGACAACAACGCTCTTACACACTTCTCTGCTGCACCCCTTACCCCCGCACACGCGCCCTCGAGCCAAGCGCTTCCGATATGACAAGCTCCTAAGTTGTGTCGCTGCACTGTTTCCATTGGTGGTGGCGGTCTACAACTCCCCTGCGGCCGCTGAGCGCCGCGGACGAGGCTGCTTGCTGCCGTGTGCGTTGTGCTTCGTTGTGCTTCGTTCGTTGTGCTTCGTTGTGCTTGACCATGACCCGACCACCTGCTGCTGGTACACCACTGCCGCTCAAGCGCTCAACGACACGATGTCACACACAATTTGCCCATGTGTACGTTCTCCAACATGGTCTCACTGCTGTCCTGCCCTTAGATCACCTTTCAGCTTTCCACTGCCCACGCCAAGGGAACTCACACCAAGCAGGGGAACTCCCCACTCGCCACACCTGCACCTGCGTAGCTACCACACAATGCATTGGAATACGTTGTACTACAGCATGCATCCCCCCGGTCGTGTACGGCCACGCGGCCGTGTGAACCGCTATGTCATCCCTCTGTCCACGAGGGGCGTTGTACGGTCCTAGGCCGCTAGGGTTGTACAGGCCCTAGTTGGCCACCTCGTCATAGGCGTATAGAGGTATTGTACATATAGATGAGTCCCACTTCTTTGAAGCAACGGGCCGCTGGTGTTACAACTCGTCTTTATATTATTGCTGCTGACATTATTGAGCAGGCATGAGAGCGCGGTGCCATCGCCAGAAAGCGATGCTTGCGCCACAAATGAGACTGCTCGCATGTATCGACGAGCATGATGAATTAGCAGACCCCCAAAGAGCCGATACGTGGAAGATAGACATAGACGAGGCCCTATCAGTGGCAGCACCTAGAATACGCAAGTTTTGCGCTCAACACGGAATTGCGGAAGAGTACCTTATATCCCGGGTGAAAGAGGATTTCAGGGTGATGACGGCGACCTCCTCCCTGGCATCCGACACTGCGACCGACCGCGACGCGGCGGAACGCTCGGCCAACATGGCAAAGCTCCTCAGCTTGGCAAGGCCCCATGTAGAACGCCAACGGCGAGCCGCAGCTCGTGCCGCCCGCGCTGCGGCTTGTGCTAAAGACGCGGGCGCCACGGATGCTGCAGACGTTGCTGGCCCAGCAGACGTTACCGGCGCTGCGGACCCTGCGATGGGCAACGCCAGCCTTGCAGACTCTGCGGGTGGTGCGGGAGGTGGGGGCGGTGCGCATGAGTGTGCAGCCGTAGCAGCGGCGACCAGCAGCAGCGGTGACACCATTGCCGCACCTGCCGGGCACCCGCCGGCCGCAGCTAGCCCCACATTGGCTGCTGCGCCCGTCGCGTCTACCGCGCGCACAATCAACACCTCCACAGATGCCCCACCCAGCACCTCATCGGCCGCCCCCACCCCGCCCAGCACCTCTTCGGCCGCCCCTGCCCCACCCAGCACCTCATCGGCCGCCCCCGCCCCGCCCGGCACCTCATCAGCCGCCCCCACCCCGCCCAGCACCTCTTCGGCCGCCCCCGCCCCGCCCAGCACCTCATCGGCCGCCCCCGCCCCGCCCGGCACCTCATCGGCCGCCCCCGCCCCGCCCGGCACCTCATCAGCCGCCCCCACCCCGCCCAGCACCTCATCGGCCGCAACGTGTTTCCCTTCCTTCGCTGCTGGCAGCAGTGGGAGCTGTGGATCGGAGTCCATATCAGCCAGCCATCTCACAAGCACTGCAACCGGCAATTCCTGGAGACACGCATTGCCGTGGTGGTGGTGCTGCCGCATGGACTAGGAGTGCTGGGGGCTGTCATATGGGGTAAGTGCAGGTCCTCATGTAATATCGGGGGTTGGAGAACGGAACTGAGCGTTAGTCGAGATATAGTATCAGGCCGGAGTTGTTGAAGTGAGCTAGCTGGACCCCTTGTGTTAAGGACCTGCCGTGCCGCTCCTCCACGGCTGCGGAAACAGTTGTCAGCCCAGAGACCTGGGTTCCGTAAACAAATCATTTTTTAGCCGTGTTAGGACCGCCCCGTGTTTAAGTAGTTTGTACGATGCTAGCCGTGTTGGTATCTACCATACCACTTTCCTTCTGCTGCTCCCCATCCGTCTTAGCCTTGCCCCAGGTAGGGTAGCAGCCTCTAACCCATGAGCACCCCTTACCCATGGTACTGACTGGCAGGTGCCGTACGCTCCACATGCGTGCGCCATTTACCACCCATGTCTGTTACACCGTACGTAGGCACACGACTGCAGTGATCATCACCCGTCGGCCAGCATCACACCCCTTGCACGGCGCAGCATGCTGTGCGCCTCTGCGTGCAAGCCAGACATTTTGCCCATCCTTGTGACACACATCAGACTTCCTGTATGCGTGCTACTGCATCAGGCTCATTACGGTATTTTGCCTACATCACGCACCACGTCCGCTACACATCCGCACTTCTCAGCCATCCCTGCTAGGCCGCCTGTGGCCCTGCGTACCATGGCGGCAACCACCATGTTCGGGGCGACTGTTGGCCTTGGCGCACCAAGCAGTATCAACGCCCTATTGGTCCCCTGCCTTGCTGCTGCGGGCTCCCCTTCGCAGGGCCGCTACCAGCGTGTTCCCCGCCGCAGCTGGACGGTTTGCAGTGGAGTCTGAGGATCAGCAGCAGTGATCAGTTTCCCCTTGGAGGCCGGAGGCCAATGCCCGGGTCTCCCTGGGCCCCTTCCATCTTGTTGGGGATGCAAAATGGCGGCGGCGAAGACGGCAGCGCCCTGGGGTGCTGGGCTGGTGAGGAAGCTGCTGTGGGAAGGAATGGGGTATTTGCTGCCGAGGCTGGACGGAGGTGCGCACGGAAGTTGTTGCGTCGTAGGAGTGCCATGGTTGTGTTGGGCTGGGGTGGAACCTGTGTGCTTTGCATATGTTTAACTATTGCGTTCCTGGCTAAGCACTGATGGGGATGGGTGGCCGGTTGTTTAACTTGTGCTGCTACGTACGATTGGGTGCATGTGTAATCCGTCGAGTGCATGCGTGGCAAGACTAATAGGTGAGGAGACGTTGGCCCTAGCTGTACGTCTCTTGGGGGAGGTTAGTGAATACGAAGAGCGTGGGTTGGTCGGCGGAATGGCTAAGCATAAAGCGTACGTAAGCTGAACGCTTTTGGCCGCTGTGAAAGGAATGGTGGATCAACTGGTGGTGGGCCGCCTGGCCTTCACGCAGCATGGGCTAGGGTCGCTGTAGCGGTTGGAAGGCAGCCAGCGTGCTTGCTGTTCAGGTGACCTAGGCGGCGGGGGCCCGTCCAGGCTCTGGGGGTGTCTTCTGCGTGGCTGGGTTGGTAGGTTGGGGGTTTGGGGTTTTTGGGTCCGTGCTCCCCTGGGTCGTTGCCGGTGGCCCTGCGGGCTGAGGGTGGCGGGTGGTTGGTTTGGCTTCCGTAGCCGGTGTAGGTGCGTGCTAGGTGGCGTGTCTGGGGGTCGGTTTGTGCTGGTCGGGGGGTTGGCCGGCACACCGTCCCACGACGGGGTGCTCCCCCTGGGCGTGGGTTGGGGTCGCGGTCGCGGTCGGGAGGCGGGGTTGTTGTGCTGGTCCGTGGGGCTGCCGTTTGCTTCTCGGCTTAGGGGTGGTCTCGGACTTGCCCCGTTGTTGCTGGTGTCTGGTGGGCTGGTCACGTTGTGGTCTCCTCGGGCGGCCTGCGTGCGTGTGTGTTGTGGTGGCCTGTTTCGGCGCCTGCCCGTTGGGGCTCTGGTGGTGCCTTGTGCGTGACTGCGTTGGTGGGCTGGGGGTTGGGGGATTTTGTCTTTCCGTTGCCTCCTTCTGTCCGTTTCCTTTTCCCTTTTCTGTATGGGCTTGCCTTGCCCCTTGGTGTCGTTTGGGCTAGTTCCCCTCTCCCTGTTCTGTGGTTTTTGGTTTCAGGTCCTCTTCTTCCCTAGGTTTTCCCTTCTTGCAGTGCGGGGTGCGCTGGGTTTGGACGTTGGTGGTGTTTGGTGCTGGCTTGTGCTGGTCGGGTTTTGAGCTCCAGCTGGCCTGTCCCTTCCCGTCTATTTACCTGTAAAAGAAAGCGCCACGGTCAGCACGCGCGCCAGCCGCGCCCGCAGGACATGTCTGTTCAGGGGAGCTCCCCTGTGTCTGCTGACCCAAGTCTCGGAGGCTCCCAGGCTCAAAAGCCTCATGCACCCATAACGCCGCTCCGTAATGCAGTGGTACTCAAGGCTGATCAGAGGGTGACAATAGATTGAGATTGGGGGGAAGGCTGGGCACGCAGATCAAGATTGGAACCCGCTTCCTACGGATTGAGATTAAACCCAGACCTCTGATCACGCCGCACTCCTACGCAGCAGCCAGGGGTGTGGCTAAGTGGGGGATGGTTAAGCTACATGTTACGGCATGTTTGCTGTACCGACAGCGGACAGTTGAAGGCTTGACTCGCGTCTCTGCCTTTCAGTATTTGGTATGGTATGAGGCCATAAATAAACCAGAACACAATGTTAATAGTTGCTGCCTAGTATGCTATCCTCAGTTGCTCGTGCATAACATGAACGAAATGAACGTCGTTTTCCCTGCCGCTTGCCAAGGGGCAAGCACTGTTGACATTAACAGTAGGCCTGCTGGACAGTGAGCCTGCTGGCAGGAAGTGTTTGGTGCTTGTAGGCGGGGTGCACCAATGGATCACTCGGAGCCCTGTTCCTATCAGGCCACAAAACTTGAAGCGAGCCCACGCCAGTATCATGGTTATGGACAGGCGTTTTATGCAGAACATACTGGCAATGTTCAGTGTAGTTCTTCGGGGTGTTTGGGCTCACATGATGGTTTGGCAGGTCGCTATCGGCTATCGATGCTGGCGGCACTTGCAATATCTCGCATGCACATATGGATGGTTCGCGTCACTAGACTGCCCGCGAGGCACTCCGACTGGTTCAAACACTGGCGCGTGCTGGACGTAGGCTTGCGTAATCACTTCGCTTTCTTATGATACAAAGAATACCGCAACACGCAAGTTATGCTGCGTCGTGTTGTGCAGAAGACGTGAATTCGGACACCTCGCTTCCACTAACCACCAGCTGGGCTGCACACGTGGCTGCTCATGAAAGAAGTCATCTGTGTTAGCGAATACGGGGCTGACGGCCCATGGGGCGGGTGTATGGGTGGGGGCAGCCCTAGGGGGGCAGCTATAATCCTATCCGACCTTGGGGCTAACTAGATTGGAGTTTGCATGCCCAGCGATTGGCAGCCCGGGGCCCGGATTGACCGGCACTGCTACCCTCTGGGCTGACTGTGCCCGTACTACCAATACGGGTGCTTTACAGCGTACGACCTGCAATGCAGGGGCAGGGCTCTCATAGTCAACCCGGTCTCACCAGGTCTCACCTGTGACAGGCCAGTGTTCCAAAAATGGGGCAACTTCAAACCCGCCGTACGTGCTGTCGGACACTTACATAAGGATTTCCAGCATACCACCGGATTCCTTCACGTCCTCTTGCCATTGCTGGGGTCGAGAGTGATATGGACTTGTCCGACTCCTGCCGTACAGCGTGTGCTGTACAGGGGTATAAACACACACGCAGGCCTGGTATGCCATCATTCCCGTCCCGCCGGCACCTGTAAAGCTCATATTACATGAATTATACCTAAATATGTTTCGGGCGGAAAGTATAAGCGCTTCACATCTCTGCTGGCGTGCAAAAGACGAGGGGCGGGTGTGGCGGGTCACTGGAGTTCTAGACTGGCCCGGTAAACCGGGACTGTGCATGCGCAGTGAAATGCCCCGTGTATCCGTACTGCGCATGCGCATTGCGCACAGGGCGTGTAAGAGCTCCATTGTGGCCCATACTCTATATTTTGGTACAACAACTGACTTGTACGACTCTGGCACCAAGGTCCGGCAGAAAACCTGGCAAGCAAGGCGAGTCAGTGCCCCATGCGCAAGTTGAACAAGGAGGGCCAAGAGTCTCTGTGCTGCAGCTCAGATGTACCCACTAGTTTGTCACGGCACGGCATACTGCCAAGCTGCGGGCGCCAGAATTCGTTGCTAGAAGAATTTGCCGGCTCTGCGCAGAGCAGGCACGGATTCCCGTACCTCGTCTGCGCAGCCCTGCTCATGTGGGTAAGCAGGGCCGGTAGCCAATGCACATCCGGCTCAAAGATTACAGTTCCGTCTTAAAGTGCGCCCAGGAAGTTCAGGGGCCTACCACCGACGCCACACCAAGTTGCCTGCTCTGCACACTGCAGGCACGGATTTCACCCCCTGTGCGCAGCCCTGCTCATGTGAGTAAGCAGGGCTAGAAAACATTGCGCATCCGGTTCAATGGTTGCTGCATTAAGTAAAAACAATGCGTACACAACTCAGGGGCCTAGTATTGCCGGGTAGGCAAGGACTGCTCGCTCTGCGCACTACAGGCACGGATTTCCGTACTCCCTGTGCGCAGCCCTGCTCATGTGGGTAAGCAGGGCTAGAAAACATTGCGCATCCGGTTCAATGGTTGCTGCATTAAGTAAAAACAATGCATACACAACTCAGGGGCCTAGTATTGCCGGCGAGGCAAGGACTGCTCGCTCTGCGCACTGCAGGCACGGATTTTCGTACCCTGTGTGCGCAGCCCTGCTACTGTGGGTAATCAGGGCCAGAAAACATTGCGCATCCGGTTCAATGGTTGCTGTATTAAGTAAAAACATTGTCAACACAACTCAGGGGCTTAGTACGGACGCCAGGCCAAGGAAGCCAATGAGCACGTCAGTGTGGTGTGGATCATTGAACAGGTGCAAGGACGATTTCTCGCACACGGGGAGGAGTGTAGTCATTACCCACGCACGAGAGCACGGCTGCACACGTGGGGTACGGTTTTCCAGCCTTGCTGTGCGCAGAGCAGGTGGCATTGCCCTGGCGTTGGACCTAGGCCCCCTAGTTGTGTTGGCATTGCTGTTACCGATCATGGCAGCCGTTGAGCCGGATGCGCAGTGAATCGTGGCCCTGCTTACCCACGGGAGCAGGGCTGCGCACGTGGGGTACGGGAATCCGTGCCTCCGGTGCGCAGAGCCAGCAAATGCGTATAGCAATGCGTTCTAGTGCCCGCACTTTGCTTGGCAGTATGCCGTGACAAGTAAGTTAGTGGGTAAACCTGAGCTGAATGCGCAGAGACTTTCGGCGCTCCTTGTTCAATTTGCGCACAGGTGGTGTTGACCTTCACACGGGCCCGTCTCTTTACCTGTAAACTTTTCCACAAAAAAAAAACAGGCACTGATCCACCTTGTTTGGTACGGACCTGAATGCCAAAGTCGTACAAATCAATTGTTGTATCTTATTATAGAGTATGGGCCACAACGGAGCTCTTGTACGCCTTGTGCGCAATGCGCATGCCCAGTACGGATATACAGGGCATTTCACTGCGCATGCGCAGTCCCGGTTTACCGGGCCAGTCCATTACTGTCAGGTGACCGGGCGGACGAGGGCTCCCCTGCCTACTGGTGTGGAAGGAGCGGGTGGCAAGGACGGAATTCCTCAAGTCCAATTGAGGGTGTTTTCATTGAATCACTCATGGGCTGGTAGAAGATTGGGTCTACTTGAAGTAGTGCCCAACCAAGGCCTCCGAGCAGCGAAGCCCTTCAACGTCGCGCGCGCCCGATCGACAGGATAAAAGAACTGGCTCCTCCGCCAGGGAGGATAACTTATAAATAAGCATCAGATCGAATGTGCAGTATGCTTTTGTGGCTGCTGCGCGCGCCCCCAGAGTTGTGGGGCCGCTTTAGCGCTTCGCCTAGGCCTCTGGAGCAACTGCTTTTCGACCTACCTGGTCGCTTGATGATATATTAGTGCTCATAAGATGTTGCATTTAATGTTCACGGCACCCAAGGACCAATGACAATTGGGCGCCGAATGTCGGGCCGACAGCCTGCTGGAAAATTACGACACGAAAGCGCCACCAAGCAAATGCAGTGCCGTCGTCAAAGGGCGTTGCGCAAACGATATTGCATCTGGACGTTGAACTGGAACAAAGGCCCTTTGAGACGTTAATTCGTGCTCCAAAGCAATGAGGCGCGCGCGCTTTCTGGCGCGGGTGGATGACCGTAGGATGGCCACCGTAGAGAGTTCACGTTCAGCCTCGTCTGCCGACTCTCCTCCGCGTACATTCGCCGAGGGGACAAGAGAGCGCGTGGATGCGGAGGTGGCTCGCCGGCGGGCTGCTGGGCGGCCGGACCCCGCCGCGTCGACCTCATCATCAGGCCCTTCTAGCGCAGAGTGCGGGACAGACCACAGCCGGGAGTGGAGCGCCATTTTTCTCAATCTTAACCAAGTGGGACCATATGGAGCGCACGGGGGACCAGCAGCAGTTCATGCTGCCCCTGGTGCTGCAGCTGGAGAGGCAGCTGGCGCTGTTGCGCCTGTGGCGCACGCTGCTGTTGGTGGCAACCTGGCCCCTGCTGATGCAGCCCCTGCTGATGCTGGTGTGGCTGGGGCGGTGGCTGGGGTGGCGGCGGCGGCGGTAGCTGTGGCGGCGGCTGGGCCAGTGGCTGGGGCAGTGGTGGGGGTGGCAGCTGATGAGGCAGCGGCTGGGGCGGCGGCTGGGGTGGTGGCGGCTGGGGCGGCGGCTGATGAGGTGGCGGCTGGGGTGGCCGGGGCGGCGGTGGTGGCTGGGGTGGCAGCTGATGAGGTGGCGGCTGGGGCGGCCGGGGCAGCAGCTGGGGTTGCAGCTGATGAGGCGGCGGCTGGCGTGGTGGTGGGGGAGGTGGCTGGGGAGGTGGCTGGGGTGGCAGCTGATGAGGCAGCAGTGGCTGGTGCGGCACCTTGTGCTGCTGCACCTGTAGTGGACGCTGCTGGTGACGACCCTGCAGTTGACACAGCCCCTGGCGCTGCTGCCACCATCATCGTGAGGACATATGCAGCACTGCGGTGGTGCTGCTGCTGCTGCAGTGTGGATCTGGCCTAGAAGCAGCCTGGTGAGTAGTAGTACGTAGTGTCTTATGTGTGTTGCGGATGCGGTGCGGGAGTAGTGTCTTATGTGTGTGTGGACTTGTAAGGTTGACAACGACAATTGTTCGCCGTCAAAGGACAATAAAACACGCACAGAACCATCCTGCACGCTCCCCACCGACCACTGCTTGAGCCACCGGGCAGTCCCAGAAATGGTGCTGCCTGGGTTGCTGGCCCCATTCATTCGTTCCTCTGGTCCGCCGAAACCCCCACACCCGCACACCTCCAGCGCATGCCCCCTAATGTGCGTGCGAGTTACCAAGCAAGGGGACGCCATCACCCGTCCGCCGCCAAAACGTCTCATTACGTACGCTGATTCTCCCATCGAATGCCCCACATCGATCCTATTGAGCGCACCCTGCAGGTGCTTCATCAGGCCCGCTTCCTTTGCGGGCGGACGCAGCGGCGCCTCAAAAGCTGCATGCTTCCACAAAGGCAGCATGCTGCTCGCTCCTGGCTGCAGCAACCTCCGTCAGCTGAAGCACTGTCGTCACTTTCCTTCTGCTGCTCCCCATGGCACGGCATCCGTCTTAGCCTTGGCCCAGCCAGTAGTGTAGCAGCCTCGAACCCATGAGCACCCCTACCTTATTTACCCATCGATGCGCATGGTACTGATGGCAGGTGCCGTACATGTACGTACGCTCCGCATGCGTGCGCCATATCACCACACCACCCGTGTCTGTAACACCGTACGTAGACGAGACACACGGCGTGTGCAGTGGTCACCCCTCACCCGTTAGTTGCTTGGCCAGCATCACACCCCATGCACGGCGCAGCACGCGCGCTGTGCGCCTGTACGTGCCGCCCAGACATGCATGTTGCCCACACGTCAGACTTCCTGCATGCCTGCAACTGCATCAAGCTCATTACCGTACTGGCACGCTGCCGTGGCTGGATTATTGGTGATACTTATTGGTGACGGTGACAAATCTAGTAGCAGGGCGGAATGTGCACTAACTGTCAGGTGCCGCCAGGGCACTGCTAGCTATGCTCCGTGCAAGAGCCACCATCTAACACGTCAGGGAGGTTGCTTGGGGTACGTACGTACAGGTATACCTGGGACACGTTGGCACACAAATGGGGCCATGGGGCATTCTGCAGCGATTTTGGGCTGCCACGGCCATCACCAATTCATGTCACTATTTAATGCTAAGGGATTCTTTCGGTTGGCCTGTCACAAAACCGGTATCATCAATCCAGCGTACCACGGCAGTACAGTATTTTGCCTACATCACGCACCACGTCCGCTACACATCCGCACTTCTCAGCCATCCCTGCTAGGCCGCCTGTGGCCCTGCGTACCATGGCGGCAACCACCATGTTCGGGGCGACTGTTGGCCTTGGCGCACCAAGCAGTATCAACGCCCTATTGGTCCCCTACCTTGCTGCTGCGGGCTCCCCTTCGCAGGGCCGCTACCAGCGTGTTCCCCGCCGCAGCTGGACGGTTTGTAGTGGAGTCCGAGGATCAGCAGCAGTGATCAGTTTCCCCTTGGAGGCCGGAGGCCAATGCCCGGGTCTCCCTGGGCCCCTTCCATCTTGTTGGGGATGCAAATGGCGGCGGCGGCGACAGCAGCGCCCTGGGGTGCTGGGCTGGTGAGGAAGCTGCTGTGGGAAGGAATGGATGGGGTACCTGCTGCCGAGGCTGGACGGAGGTGCGCACGGAAGTTGTTGCGTCGTAGGAGTGCCATGGTTGTGTTTTGGTAGAACCTGTGTGCTTTGCATGTGTTTGGATTTTTCATTCCTGGCCAAGCACTGATGGGGATGGGTGGCCGGTTGTTTAAACTTGTGCTGCTACGTACGATTGGGTGCATGTGTAATCCGTTGAGTGCATGCGTGACAGGACTAACAATGCAGAGGTACTCAAGCAAGGCTGACTGTGCCCGTACTACCAATACGGGTGCTTTACAGCGTACGGCCTGCCATGCATGGGCAGGGCTAGCTCTCACAGTGCAGGAGCCAAGCCTTCGTGCGTGCCTGAATAAGGACGCCATTGCAAAGTGTTGCTTGGTTACTGGCACCTGCTGTCGTGCACCGCGTTGGTGCCACACACACATGATTGCACAGGTGGCTGGTTCGTGCTGGTTCGTGCCCGCCCCTTGCGCACAGGGGTCTATCTCGTTTGGCCTTCTTCCCATCCTCATACATGTTTGTTGGTGTTTGGTTTCAGGTCCTCTTTGTCTCTAGGTGTTCCCTGCTGGCGGTTTGGGGTTTATAATCATATTGGGGGGGTTTCCTAGCGGGCATCGGAACTCGTCTCGGTGGCCGCGCACGTGTGCGGGTTTGCTGGGCTCGGGCTATGGTAGTGCTGGTGCTTGTCTGTTCTGGTTGGGTTTTGGTCTCCCGCTGGCCTGTCCTTTCTCGTCTCCTTGTACGTCAAGGGGAGGGAGGAGTCAGAGAAGCGGCGTTGTCCAGTTGTCCAATTGTCGGGTGTTGCTTGTGGGCTTTGCGTGGTGGTGGACGTGCTTCTGCCTTGTGGGTCTTTGAGGACATGGACATGTAACCGAGGCAATCGAGGTGGCGCAAGGAGACTTGCCAGAGCCTTGCGCTTTCGCTGCGGCGGGCGTGGGCTCACCTGACACCGGTCACAGGGCACTGCTCGTCCTACCACCGTACACGCGTACGGTGCTGGGAGTTCGGTGAAACTGTTGAAGGAAATGATTCATGGAATAAGTAAAGGTCATTGACAAGGTGACCGGTCGCCCCTGGTCGCCCCGCCAAAGCACGAACCGCAAAGAGGGTTGTTCCATTGGTGGTGAAGTCCTGGGGAACTCTAGGCCCCAGTGAAGTCCTCGCGAACTCCTAGAGAACTTTGCCAATCGTGCTTCCATTGCGCGGCCAGTTCACAAGTAGCCGGAGGCCCATAACAGGTGTACTAGGCCAGGGTTTCATTTAATTGCATTTGTGCCTGCTGCCTTCTTGGCACGGACAAGCAACAGCGCAAACGGTGTAGGTCTCGGCAAGGGAGCCCCCTGCCGAAACCGATGCCCTTAAGCTTCGTGCATTGAGATACAAGTTCACGAGCCTATTGTTAATTGATAATGAAATGACTCTACTCTGACCGGTGCTATGCGACACAATTAAGGCCCGCGCAGGGCCCGCGACGGCCGATCTGGCGGCATTTTGCGCATTACATATGCATGAAAACACATTCTGCATTCAACTGAATTGTCGTCTTGCTAAGCAAAGTTCGCCAGAAAGTTGAAACATGCTGGGGGACAGGTCTCAACAATTTGGTGAACAGTGGTGTCCCGGGGACATACTAGCGATGTCCCCCTTCCATTGGCCAACTGCCGAAGTACGTCTACAGGCCATCCCGCAGCTTCTTTTCAATTCGAACCATGACTTTTATGCGTATATTATTGCTTACATTGGAAGAGAACACCGACCGAGCGTCCAGTTCGCGGGCGCCGGCTGACAAACAAAAGTTCACCAGGAGTTCACCACCAATGGAACAACCCTCAAAGCTTTTGGCCGGCTAACCGCGCAAGCTGCTTTGTACGCAACTTAAATTGAAGCGGCTTATCCTGCTGTCAATGCTGCATGGCGCAGCACGGGCGTTTTGTGTGGCATTGTCCTCGCCACTTGCAACCTCAACCATATGACTACTGCACCTATGACCATTCCGCGTTCTGCTAATATGACGTGCGTACAACTGCGGTACGACTATGGGCTACTGCGCTTCCACAACGCAAGCAGCTGACAGAACTCCAACCGCACACCAGGGCTCGGTAAACAAGCTTCCCAAAAGCTGAAACTGCACTGCACCTCCAGCCTATGCACTCTTGCTTGCATAGGTGAGGGTCGTGTTGCGGCGGGGCTGGCTGGTAGCCGCATAACGGTACTTTCCGCGCTTAGCTGCACGTGCACGCTACTCCTTGCGCTACTCCGCATGGCGACATTGAGCCAGCCTTGAGCTCTCACTCTCAGCCCGGAAACGCGGAGTACGGTCGCCGCCGTTAGAGGACAGAACGCCCCTCCTGCAATGCCTGCCGCCTCGCACGTCGTACCACCCCTCGCCGCCGCAGCTGCCCTTGACACGCTGATCTGCTGCAGGTACACTGGTACGGTAACAGTATAAGCATCCATCCCTTGCCGCAGCTGCTGCAGCTCCACACACCAGGGCGCTTAACACGGCTGCACGAACAAGGCCGCGGTGCGTGCAGACACGCGAAACACATGCGCCGTGCTCTCAGCGGCTGCCGCCCCCATTCCCCTGGCCTTGCCGCTCCTGCCCCCCATGCGTGCTGCCGTGCCCCTGTCCGCAAACAACGCCGTGACCACCCAGCTCTTGGTCCCACTCCCTTCTCCTGCAGGCCCCGCATCGTTGCACGCAAGGCAATTGCATATTGGCCAACATTGTGCAGCCTCCAGCCATGGATGAGCAACCGACACGCCGCACAGGGAGGGGGCCTGAAACTCAGGGATCGGCTTCCTTCCTCCTTGGCACATATCGAATGCATCCGCCTTTGCAAACACTAAAGTATTACTTACTTTCATTAGCTTATAGCAATGCACCTTTACCGCTTTGCGCCTGGTCTCCATGGCACATGCAACATGTGTGCGCAACCCCTTGACGGCGCTCCTGGTGCTCACGCCTGTCCCCGACAGCTCCTGCCCGCCCCCTGCCACTCTCACCCGGTACACGTCCGCTTGCACCCCACCACACATCCACGCCCAGCCACCGTACACATGGCACATGCTCCTTGGCCTGATGCCCCTGTTCCCGCCCCCGCCCGGTACAACCCCTCATGCGAAATCGGCCCCCTATCCAGTTCATCACCAGCCACCACACCACACCACACTCGCGTCCCTGTTCACCAGCTTGCTGCCCCTGCCCCTGCCCCTGCCCCTGGCCCTGCCCCTAGCCCTGCCCCTGCCCCTGCCCCTGCCCGGTACACCAACACGTTGGAGTTGGCCTCCGTCTCCATCCTCAGCTGGCTGGACATGGCGTGGCGGACGAAGGCAGCCAGCTTGATGCCCGAACTCTGTAATCCCAAAGGGAAAATAGGCCAGGGAACAGCACTGGGGCAGCAGTTAGGGCGGCAGGCGGGGCCAACAGTCTGCACAAGGAATGTGACTTATTTTCACAGGGAGTGCCTTCTACTGTACTGCAAGGTGAGGGTAAGCGTGCCCAGGGATTCGGCCACGCGCCGGGCCACCCTGACGCTCTACAGCTCCACAAAGCCTTACGCCTTCGAACGCATAACCCCCGACACACCCGTTAAGACAGCAAGCAGCCTGGCGCCCCACCATGTGACAGGCACATGTACGTACCGAATGCGCAAGGGACTGAACTCCACCCTCCAAAACCCCACCCGCACATACTGCATTCCGCGCAACTCCCCCGGCAGCCCAAAAGACGCCACCATCGCAAGTCACCACCACCTGGCCCGCACCTTCAGCTGCCCCCGTAGCTTTGGCGGTATCGGAATGGAGAACAGCGGCACGCCGCCGCCGCCGGCCCCGGGCGGCCCGGCCGCCGCCACCCCCCGCAGCAGCGCGTCCCGCAGCCCCGCCGCCGTGGAGAATGGCAACCGCCCAACCGCAGCCGCCATTGCCGCATCCGCCATCGCCGCCCTTGCTGACGGGGGCGGGTGCCCTGGATCCCAGGCCGGCTGCTGCTGTTGCTGCTGCTGCTGCTGCGGCGGCGGTATGTGGCCTTCGCGCTCCTCCTGCTGCTCCCCGCCTGTCCGCGGCCTCTTGCACCTGCTGTGTGAGTGACTGCGTCCCCGTGCCCTACTGCGGCTGCGGCTCTTGCTGCTGCTAGCTGCGCCGCCGTTTCCCCTTGCCCTTGCTCCTGCGTTTGCTCTTGCCTCTCTTCCGCCCCTTGCTCTTCTTTTTACTCCTGTCCTTGCTCCTGCTCCCACTCCTGCTCCTGTCGCTGCTGCTGCCCCTGTTCCGGCGCTTGCTCCTGCTCCTCCTCCGGCCCTTACTCTTCTTCTTCGTCTTCCTCCTGTCCCTGCTCCTGCTCCTGCTGCTGTCGCCGCTGCTGCTCGCGTCAGTGCTGTGCCCCCGCCGGCGGCTCCTACTCCTCCTCCGGCCCCTGCTGCTCAACTTCTCCTCCTCCGCCCTTCCACCCGTGGACCCGCGGGGCGGTGAGCCGCCGGATCCAGGCCGTGGTCCAGGACCCCAGCCCGGTCCAGGACCCCAGCCCGGTCCAGGACCCCAGCCTGGTCCAGGACCCCAGCCCGGCCCTCGGCCCATCCAGCCAGGCGGGGGGCTGGGGCTGCGCCACCGGCGTACGTGGGGTGGCAGCAGACCGAGCGGCCGAGCGTCCGGGTGAAGAGGCAGCACATGTGGGTTCCTGCCCCTGCTCCTGCTCCGGCCGCGGAGTTCCCCGTCACACCGCCCCGTACCGTCGCCCCGCCCGCGCTGTCGCACGGGGCTGGTGTCGTACCCGGACACGCTGACACTGCGACCCCGGCCAGGGGACCACCTGCGGCCCAGGTTTCGGCGGCGACGGGCTTCCCGGGCGGGGGAGAAGGACGGGGTGGGGGATGGGGGACGAGAGAGAGCGGGCGAGTGGGATCGGGATCGGGATCGCCGGCCTGTGCGGTGGCGGGTAGCGCGTGTGGCAGGGGAGTTGCTTCGGCGGCGACGAGGGGACCATGACCGGGAGCGAGAGCGGGAGGGGGAGCGGGAACGGCGGTGACGGTGGGTATGGTGGTGGTCACGGTGTTGTGTGGATGGGGATGCCGTGCAAGCAGGTGAGGCGGCGCGTTGGGAGGTGGTCATCGTTGGGGAGCGTGACCGGTGGCGGCGGCCGCCGTCGGGCCGTCCCTCGCCGCGCTCACCGGCGCCGCCGCTGGCCGTGGCCGCCTCTCCCGTGCACTGGGGCGCGAGCGGTTGAGTTGCTGCATGTTCCCGGGCCGCAGCAGCTGGTGCTGCGGTGCCCGGCCCCGCTGTCCGCTCCACCTTCTCCCCTTTGCGCTTCCCAGGTCCCGCTTCTGGCCCAGGGGGCTGCAGTGTGCGCTCGTGTGTGCCCGGGTTGGTCGGCCGCCCCTGGCCCTTCCGCACCCCACGGTCCACGTGCTCCGGAGCCCCAGCGTCCGCGGCTGGTGGGATCGTCCGTCCCTCCTCCACCACCTCTACCCCCATCGCCACCTGCTGCCCAGCATCCTGCTTCTCCGGCTCCGCCCCAGTAACAGCCCGCTGCAGCTGGCCGTCAACCTCCTCTCCGGTCGCCGCCTGCGCCTGCCCCTCCCCAGGCCCACAGCCCAGCACGATGCCGTCCCGCACCTCGCCGCTTTCGGTGCTTGTGTCGCTCCTCCCCCTGCCCCTGCTCCTGCTTCTGCCCCTACTCCTGCTTCTGCCCCTGCTCCTGCTGCTGCCACTGCTGCTGCTCGCAACATCCAGCAGGTGCCGCGCGTCGGGGTTGGCCACAAAGCGAAACTTGCTGTGCTTCTTCCCCGTGTGCGCCTGCATCGGGCACCACCTCCACACTTCAGGCGACGCGGCGAACAGACAAGTCCCTCCACTAGCCAACCACAACGCCAGTCAGCCGTCATCCTCTAGTTCAGTGGCCATCCGCACGTTCGACATATGCATCACGCATCAAGGCTGTGCTTCCATTGCAGGGCACACGCTTCAAGTTAGCTCTCTACCACACACCGTCTGTGTGAAGAGCTGCGGCCGCCGCAGTAGAAAGGTGGACGGCCTGGACCACGCCAGCAACCACCCCGGCATGGGCAGCTGTTGCCGTATCTGGCACAGCGTCAGCCCCGCCGGGTGGCGGTACAGCAGCCGGTACAGCTGCCGCTCGTACCGCTTCAGGCCCCTGTCGTACGGGCCCGAGTCCATGCCGTACGCGTCTCGCGGTGTGCTGTGGGGGCTCCTGCTGGAGGCCCGGACGGTCTTGCGGCTGGAGGGTGTAGTGGTGTTCGGGGGGATGCTCCTGCCTGTGGGGGTACGGATGTGGGCGCCCCAGGGCTGTGCAGGTGGAGGCGGCGGTGTCCGTGTGCTGGCCTCAGGCCTTACCCTGCTCCTGCTCCTTCCCCTGCTGCGACTGCGGCGTCCTTTCGGCGCCATCGCGGCCCCGTGCCGTTGGGAGTCTCCGTGCTTGACAACCTCCACCACCCCGTTCGCGGCACCACCCGCTTCCCCGGACTCGCTGCTGCTACTGCTACTGCTACTGCTACTGCTGCTGCCGCTGCTGTCGCCGCTGGAGCCGCCGGCTTCCATCTCAGCCCCCCCACCTCCTAGCTGTACGGCTCCCAGTGCCACGTGCCAAGCACCTGGCTTGGCTGCCGTTGGCACCCCTCCTGCTTCTGTCGCCGTTTGCTGCTGCGGCAGCGACGCCACCGGGCCTTCCCCGTTGCCCTCCCCTCCCCAACCCCCGCCAAGACACGGCGCCGCCCCTCCCGCCTTCAACCGCCCCTCACGTGCCGCCTGCCTTGCCCCCAGCAGCGCATCCAACAGGCTCGCGCCCAACCCACTCCCACCACGCCCGCCGCCCTCCTTGACAAGCCCCTGCCTTTCTTCCGGCCCCTGCCTTCCGTCCAGGCCCGGTCCGTGCACCGGACCTGGCCCCTCCCTTCTCCACCCCGCCGCTCCAGCTGCCGCCTGCTTCTTGCCCCGTCAGGGCTCCACTGCAGCTGCCGCAGGGCCCTCCTGGCCGTCTTGCCCTCCGGCGTCTCCCCGCCGCTGCCCAACACACCCCGTTCTTCTCCTCCGCTGCCAGGCGTACCGCTCGTAGAAGGTCCAGACGTGGGGCTATCTGCCGTAGGCACCAAACCTCGGGGCGCCTGGCTTGCCACAGCGGGCAAGGCGCCGGCCACCTTTTCCGCAGTGGCCTCTGCCCAGATGACCTCCACTTGGCACGTGCCGCCCTCCCCGGACCCATGGGTCATTGACGGGGCTGCGGGTGCGCCCGCCAGCCCAGCCTCCCGGCCCCTCCCTCCCGCCTCTTCCCCTGCACCCTTCCCCCGCTCTGCACCCCGCATTCGCTGCTGCCTCCTCTCCTCCGACAGCTCCCTTAACACACCCAGCAGCGGACCCAGCTGCTCCCAGTGACCCATGGGCCGGTTGAAGGCGCATGCGATGGCGTGGTAGTGCGGCCTGGTGGCGTGCTGCCACGCCGACAGCGACCCAGGGTCGGCCGGTTCGTACAGATCGTCCTTCAGGCGGGCGATCTCCCGCATGTACGGCAGGCATGCCGAGTGGCGGGCGAGACGGGCGGCGGCATCGAGAACCTGCGGGGTTGGGCGGTGAGCGCGGGGTCAGGGCGTCAGAGGCTGCGTGGTAGGCAGGGCGTTGGAGTGGGGATTGGGCAGCAACAAGCATTGGGAGAGACTGAAAAGCAGTTAGGAAAGGCGCTTTCCTCCAGGAAAGCAGCGTGTGTGTGATTCGGTGTGCACATGCACATGTCCACGTCGGCTGCCTGCGAGCTGGTTTGTGTCTTGTGGGGCCATCTAATACTGCATGGCCCCGCTCAGCGGTACCGCTCCTTGCCTGGCCTCGGGACCGCATTGCTATGGGGTGTCGCAGGAGATTTAGGGGGCGTTTGCATGCTTGCTGTAAGCCTCATCACTGGCTACAGTTTGAAGTCGAACCAAGTATTAATGAAATACAATCTGAGAATGGCTTGGTCCTGTCCCAAGGCCCTTGTGTTGGCCGGAACTGGGGACGTCAAGTTGCACCCCCCACGTGTCGGCACGGCCAAACCCGCCGTCTGGGAGGCGCCCTGAGGGCGTAATCGGAGTCACGATGAGAGGCTGCTTTCAGCGCATCCTTGGACCTTCTATTACGATCGGCTGTCGCAACATTTACAACAATCGCCTGTCGCAATGTTGCGCGTCGTACCCGCAACTGTAACCATAACTGTGCCACACTCGTTCGTCGCTCAGCTCAGCGCCATCCGCTAGGGAGCCCCTTGAACGAGCTATCAGCGATCTAAACCATGTCAATATGTTGGGCTCCAGCAGGAGATCCGCAGGCACTGCCGCAATAATGCGTCGCAACACCAGTCGCAACTCATCGATGAGTCAGCCGTGCGACAGACAATCCTGCAGCCTAGGTTGACCATTGTACATTTTAATAAATGTACTATTAATCTGGAGCACGTCGTCCACCCCGCAGGCGCAGTGGCAATAATAAAGAATACGACACACTACTGAGAAGTGTACGGCACTCCCGCCTCATGCTTATAATCGATATCGACGCAAGGGAGGAGCCGACCTTGCCATCTCTCATTGAGGCAAGCAGCGCTAGAGGTCTACACTGTTGCCCGGGGCTTTGCCCCCGGGTCCGCTGTATTCTTGCCGCTGTAAGCCGGGTGCTGGTCCTTCTGACGCTTCAGCCGTGTACCTACATTAGTGTACCAGTGGCGGTTACTGTAGACTGGATAAACTTACTGGGGACATAGTCTTACAGCGGACGCTCCTGACCCGTGTCGCAACACGCCAACACGATGCTGTGTGGCCGCGAGGTTGAGCTCCTGACAGGAGACGTGAGCATCAATGCACCGACAGAGATGAATCGAGCATTGGTTGAAACCCCGCCCAGGTGCGGCTTCGGGGAGGGACTCTGATTTCGCCTGCTGTAACCTATTTACGACTAGCCTCCTACTGCTAGACACTGCGCAGCATATTCGCAATGAAGTAACCCTGTGAGCCTGACAGAGCACTTGTTACCATGTTGCTCTCTTTGTATGTTGCACACCCGCATGCCAGCCCGCATGAGCTGCGACTATGATATTAGCCGTTCCGACAAACACAGTCTATGTGTCTTGGGTTAGCGTAAACCTTCCACATTTCTCCGCACTTCTGTCCTTACAGAGCGCAAAGACTCCTACGCCGGCAGTAGCCGTGGGCCCGCCTCGCCACGTGGCATTGGTCATAGGCCGCACGGCGCACACGCCTACGACATGAACCATCCTGAACCGTCGAGTCGCGAGCAACTGCAGTCCAGCGGCGCTTATGGAATCCAACATTGCTCGTCGTGTATGATATCAGCTTGCTGGTCTGCTTCAGCGGGAGGCCCGGATGCGTGAGCATGCCGCTTCGTTGTGGTACAAGGTGACTCTTCCAAGGGCCGATAAGGCAGCAGTACAGCCGACAAGTGGCGCGCGTGCAGAAGAATAATGTGGGATTTAGTTGTGAGTACCGGTAGCCAGCACTGTGGCAAGCAGGACGACCAGCATGAAGGAGGTGGTCGCAGGCATGTCAAGAAGTCACGGCTAGCTGCATGCGCCCAAGCATTACGCATAATGCTGTGGTAACGGACGGTTTGCCACTTGGCACCTAGGCAGTGTGCGTGTTGGTACCTCATCCCGGTTGTTTGTGCCGCGTTGCCCTGAGGTACTTTCGGCCACGTGCCTGGTGCTGTCAACCGTCCAGACCCGCATCCATTGCACGTTCAATGTCGGCTCGTTTTCGATCAGGGGCAGGGGACACTCTCGATGCACAACGGAGAGCACCGAGCTGCAGCATGCATGGACGCCCTTTTGCCAGCCGCATACAGGTATACTATACATGTAATTGCTAGGCTTTACGGAGTATATGATCGGCTGTGTAGGTGTGCCGTGATGTTTCTGTGAGGCAGCTGCTGCACGCGGCCTTGCGCATGGGCAGTGTACGTAATGCATCTCATCCCGGTTCTGTGTGCCGTGTTGCCCTGAGATGCTATGTACTTGTCCGCGCGTCAGGTGTCCGCCTATGCGCTGGCTCTCCGTGCATGGCAATTAGGATAGTCGATCGTGTTGAAAGCGCCGGTGCTGACCTGTAGGGATGACCTGTGCGGTAACTGGCGTTTGTATGACACAGGGCCCCTGGCTACAGGATTCGTTCGCAACGGATGTAATCTGAAATGAGCAGGGAACAAGTTTGCACCACCTTTGCAATGCTCCTTTCCTACACAGCTCTGCCAGCGACTGAGTGACCAACATAACTGTTGGGTTGTGTATGCCTAGCAGTGTGTATTCACGTACGGCAAAGCCAGCGACGTGCCAAGGCACTGCCATACGGTACTTGAAGCCCTCAGGAAATATACGTCCATACCCAATAGCCAATGTGATGACCGTACGTAGGAAGAGCCGCATCAGCCCTGCGATATCAGTATTGCCTTGTGCGGCCTTACCCACCTCGCGTGCGGGCAGGGAGCCCAGGTGCTCCGCCAGGCAGCTGAAGGCGGCGTCAGGCACCTCCCCAGCAGGCAGGTCGCACAGCCCGCCGCCGTCGCCCTCACCAGCATCAGCATCACTGCCGCAGCCGCTAATCCCATCGCCACGCTCCCCGCCGCCGCCACCGCCGCCGCCACCCTCGCCGCCACCGCCGTGTTCCTCCCTGGCTTGGCCACCCACCACCGCTCCTGCTGCCTCGCGCACAGGTGGGCCCGCGCCTCCGTCTCCTTGCTCTACCCCCAGACCGCTCGTGACCCTTGCTGCACTGTGCATGGCCACTCCGCCTCCGGCGGCTGCTGCCGGTGCTGATGGCGGTGCCCGCGCATGAGCGAGTGCCGGCGCGTGAGCGGGAGTGGAGCGGGGAGGCAGGGGGTCCAGCACCAGCTGCGGGAAGCCTGCAGATGGCACAGAGTAGGTTGGGCAAGTTGGTTACACGTATCACATGTACGGCACGGGCACCCACACATGGCAGAGAGGCGGCGCATGAGGACCCCGCAGCGGCTGCGGGACGCCTGCAGGTGCAGCACAGCAACGTCCACGTGCTTTCCGTGACAGCTGTAGGCTCAGCTGGAGTAAACGCTAACCAATAAAGCAATTCCACCTGAGACGCCGGTTTCCCACCGTACCATGCAGGCACATGCACTACCGTTACGCACCTGTGTCGTAGCCGGCAGGGTCCTCGCAGGTGAGGATGCGCCGCGCCTGCAGGGCCAGCAGCGGCCCAACCGCCAGCGCCCCACAACGGGGCTCTACCGTGCCGCGGCCGGCGCCGCCGCCCGCCGGGCCCTGCACATCCTCCGCCCCTTCCTGCTCCCCCGGTGTGTCCTGCTCTCCGCGCTGTGGTGTAATCGCACCCAAAGTGCTGCTGCCTTGTTCATGCCCCTGGACCTGCGCCGGTCCCTGCCGCTGACCCTCCTGCTGTTGCTGCTGATGCTGCTGTTGCTGCTGATGCTGCTGTTGCTGCTGGGGCGTGGCGGCCTCCAGCACCACCACCAGCCCCCGCAGCAGGTCCAGAGGGAGGTGGTGCTCGGCCCAGAAGAGCTGCACGGAGAGAGGATGGAAGCCGTGTGGCTACCGTATGATGTATAGAGTGGTAGTGCAGCCACAGCATGCGTTTCAGGGGTTGCGGCGTTGCTCGTACGCGGGGGCCTGCAGCTACGTTTGCCGTTGCAGCGCGTTGGCAAGCGTGACACGATGCTTGTGAGTCCCGTCTACGTAGATGGCCCCGCACGATGCATCACCAATAAGACTGCGAAGGAACATACGCTGGGGTACACATCGGGGCACAAGTCTGCTCCCTGCCCACGCACGGCGATACGGGCGGTGCCGCACTCTTATATTGCCGGTTCCCACCTGCGCCTCCAGTAGCCCCTCCAGCGCTGAGCAGGGGGTGTACAGCGCCCGCAGCAGTCCGGGAGTGAGGGGCACAGCCTGCACGGCAGCGGGCAGCGGAGCCAGGGGCAACGAAGGAGTTGGGCAACCTGAAGGGGTTGGTTGTTGCTGTTGGGGGCCGAGTCAATGGGAGTCAGGGGTAGCCAGTCAATGCGAGTCAGGGGTAGCCAGACAATGGATTTGTCCCTGCACTTGTTGCGGTACCTGTAGTGTCCTGCATGCTTTTTCGACTTGCTTCAGCTAAGCAGTACTCCATCTGAGCGTCGGAATTGTTTGGACCAACGCGCGGCATAGTCAAAGCACAGAAGATGCTGAGTTTAAAGCTACGCAGGGCATGGCTTGGTACTTTGCATTAAGGCGATGTCATACGAGTGAATGCCTCCGACCGGGCGCATCCCCCGACCTACATCGGAACATCGCCGCGCTGGTTAAAAAAAGCCATGGTCCAACTCATTCCACCGCACACGCCTGCGACAGCGCTCAAACCCTGCCCGCCCGCCCCAGCACCCCAAACCCTCTCCCTCGTATCACCTCTCACCACTGTGGAACACAGCGAGCCCTCCCCAAAGCTCACCTCATCGATCTCCAGCCAAGGCAGTCTCTCCAATTCCACATCCTCCGCCGCCACTCCGTCCCCAGGGCCGCCCTGCCCCCCACCCTCCACGCCTCCAGCCTCCGCCCCCGCCTCCGCCTGCAGTTGTAGCCCACTCATCCTCCCCTCCTTCCCTCCGCTCCGCCAGCCCAGCAGCTCCTCCAGCCACAGCCCACGTGGCGGCCACGGCACGGCGTGCTGCAGCGGCCTGGCCTCCCTGTCCAGCTGCTGCTGCACCGCCGCCGACCTGCGCCCGGGGCTGCCGTACAGCAGCAGCCCCTCCGACCCTCTCCAAAGCCCCCGTGGCCGAGGGTGCCTCCATAGCTGTGGCTGTTGGCAATGCTGCTGACAGGGTCAGCCGTGACCCCGTTGCTTCGGCTCAGCACGCCGCCAGAGCCGACAGCCAATCCAGATGAGGCACAGATTGTGCCTGCTTGGGCAGCAGCGGGAGAAGCAGCAGCAGCTGCTGCTGCGGCCAATTCCACTGCTGTCAGCTCCGCCGACGGCAGGGGAGGCACCGCGTACGGCAGCGCCAGGGCAGCTGGCTCGTACAGGTCACCAGCGCGGTAACCCACACTCGGCTTGGCGCCGGGGTGCAAGTTAGGAAAGCCAGCGGCTGGACCCCTGCCCCCGCCGCCAACAGCAGCAGCCGCGCCGGGTGCGGGTGGAACGCACTGCTGCTGGTGCTCTTTCTGTAGGTCTCCTGCTTGCTGCTGGTGGGGCCGCTCCTGTATCCCATGCGCCCCACTCCCCTGGTCCTCCAGCGGCGCACTGCCTTTGTCCCTGCCCCTTCCTAGGTCTCTTCGTCGGTCCTTGTCTGTGCCCCTGTCCCTATCCTTGCCTCTGTTCCGGTCCCTGTCCCTTTCCCTGTGTATGTGTCCTTCCCTGCCCCTGTCCCTGCGCCTGTCTTCTTCCCTGCCCCTGTGTTGAGAGCTGCTGCCGCTGCCTCCGCCGACGGCCCCGACAGCTGCACTCCCTTTGCTGCCCTCCACACACGCGGTGCGGCCATTCTCATGCTGCTGCTGTGGTGGCGGCGGCGGTGTCAGCGAGGGCGGCGGTGGGGGGGGCGGCGAGGACGATGGGGGAGGCGGCGGCGGAGGCGGGGCTAGGAGCACCGGCGGCGGCGGCGGCGGCGGTGGCGGCGGAGGCGCTACCGTCTCGGGTGCGTCAGTTACGCTCCACACAGGAACCTGGACAGGTGAGCCGAACGTTGCAGCGGCGGCAGTGGCTGTCACCGCAGCAAACGAGAAGGGCGGCGCGCCGCCGCCCACCGCCAGGACCTCCAACGGCAGGGGCACGGGCGACGGCAGGGAGGGCAGCTTGGGCAGCGCGACGTCGGGTGGCGAGGGCAGCTGAGTTGGGGGCTGCGTGGTGGACTGCAGGCGCTGCTGCTTGGTGCGCGCGGGGGAGAAGGGCAGTGCGACGGAGGGGGAGTGGGCGAGGAGGGACGGGGCGTGGAGGGAGAGGGAGCGGGAGGGCCGGCGTGGGGATTGGAGGGAGGCCACTGAGGGCGAGGCAGCCGCTGGAAGGGGCTCACCAGCTGACGCTGTGTCTGCTGTTTGGGTGGTCACGCACCCGCCGGCGGGCTGTGCCGCCTTCATAGTCCCCTGGTGTGCTGGGTGGGAAGCAGCAGGGCCTGAAACGCCGCCGGTGCTGCCATTGTGGGCGTTACCACCCGTCGCTGCGTCTGAAGCCCCTTGGCTGCCGGCTGTCACCCAGCTGGTGGCCCGTCCCACTGCGGGTGGCATGCCTGCCAGGACAGACGTAAGCTGACCTGCGGCTGGGGTGGTGAACGGCGACGCCAACGGCAACGCGCTGCCGGCTGCCATACCGCTCCCTGCGGCTGCACCTGCCGCCAGCTGCACCGATGCTTGCGCCTCCGTCGGTGTTGCATCCCCTGCTGGCACCGGCACCTGCTGCAGCGGCTGGAGCTGCCTGGCTGGCATACTACCTATACTCCGTGAGTCCCCAGCCACGTTAATGCTTGCTGCGGCGCCAGGCAAGGAGGCGGCTTTATGGTGGAAGGCGGGGCCGCCGGTGGTGGGGGCAGCGGCGGCGGTTGGGGCAGCCTGCCCTTCACCTGCGATCCTGACCTCTGCGCCGGCGGCTTTTGCTGCAGCGTCCGCTGTGCGGCCAGGGCCAGCAGCTCCCGCCGCGGCGCTCTGCGTAGCATGGTCCGGGGCACCTGAGCCAGCAGGCCTGGCGCCGGTCCCGCAGCTGCTGACGGTTAACGTCGAGGCGGAAGTCCCCAAGCTGACGCCGCCGCCGCCGCCGCTGCTGCTGCTCCTGGCAACACCGCCAGAGCTCCTTCCACTGCCGCTGGGGGGCCTGCTCTCTGATGCTGTGCGGTAGGGTGTCGCCCGAGGGGAGGAGTAGGAGGTGGGCAGGAGGTTCTTGGGGCGGGGCGGCTTGTACAGGGCGGGTGCGGCGAGCGTCCGTGCCGGCGGCTGCTGGCCTGGTGGCGACTGCGGTAGCGGCTGCGGCTGCGGCTGCGGCTGCGGCTGCGGCTGCGGCTGCGGAGGCTGTGCATGGGCCGCTGCCTGGGGTGCTGCCGTCAGGGGCAGCGTCTGCGTCGGCTCTCGGGGCATGGTGTCCGTGTCTACCCGCGGCTCTGTCTGCTGCTGCTGCGGCGGCGGCAGCAACTGCGGCGGCGGCGGGGACAACCGCGGCGCCTGGGTCAGGGCTTCAATGAAAGCCCCTGCAAACGATGACTGCAGGATGGCTTCCATGGCAGCGGCGGCAGACCCGCTGCGATCCTCGGCGGCTGTTATCGCCGCCGCCGCTGCCGTCCTCGCCGCTGTCGCCGCCGCGCCGCCAGCAGCCTCCACTGGCTGGGACTCCAGATTGTGCCCAGGTCGGCCAAGGCTATCGGGGCCGCCAAGGGGTCCCGCCGCCAGCCCCCGCGGACCCGCATGCACCTCCGCCATTACGGCGGCCGCAGCGTTTGGGTCGGGTTGGGAGACAGAGCGAGCCTGGCCGACCGCCGGGCAGTCCGCTGCAGGCGAGGGCTTGACCTGGGGCGGCAGGGGCCCCTGGCAGGATGAGTCGGCAGGCGCCGCGGGCAGTCCGGGTGAGGGTGCAGGAATCGGACCAGGGGTAGCAGACAGGGGCGGCTTGGGGGTTGAGGCGGCTGCGTCCAGGCCTGGGGTGGAGCCCCCGGCACCTGAGGCACCTGCGTTGGTGCGTTGCTCTGACGTGCCCGTGGGGGATGCATTGTGTTGCGGCTGACCGCCCCCGCCGGCCGCCGGCCCTGGAACGCACAGCGCCTCTGGTGCGGCCTCTAGCCCAGGGGATGCAGGTGCACTGGTTGCTTCCAGCGGCGGGGAGGCGGTCGGGGGGAGGTGCGTGGCGGCGCGCTTCCACCGCTGGCGGGGGTCGTTGGACACGCCGCCGCCGCCCAGCGGTGTCGCAGCCGCCGCAATCTGTGACACACGTGCCGCACTGGGCTGTGGGCCGACCCGTGGTGGGTCTGGGGCCTCTTCATCACGCGTACGTACGGCGGGCTCTGGTGGCGTGGCACTGACTGACAGGGCCTCCTGCGTCTTTGCCGGCCCAGGGTTGCGCATGTGGCCTTGGGCGCCTGTGTCCTGCGCGTCAGGCTGCGTAGGCCGCTGAGGGGCCTGGGGCTGCTGGGGCTGGGGCTGGGGCTGGGGCAGGGGATCTTGTTGGGGCTGAGCCTCAGGCTGGGTCAGCGTTCCAGAGCTGGGAGTTGGGTGGTCCTGAGGCTTGGGCTGAGGCAGAGGTTGAGGCCTCGGTGGAAGTTGCGCCTTGGGCTGCTCCTGCTGAGCATGATGAGCGGGCGGCTGCTGTGGCGGCGGTGGGCGGGCCTGCTGTGCTTGGTGTACGGTGTTGGAAGCAGAGGCGGCCTTGTGCGCATCTGGCGGCTGCTGCGGCTGCTGCCCGTGGTGCAGGGGCGCCAGCGGCAGACGGCTGTGCTGTGGAGGGCGAGGCCTGTGGAGCGGTGGCGGCGCCGGCGGCTTGGCCTGTTGCTGCGGCTGCTGCTGTTGCTGCCGCTGCACTGCAGTCGGCAAGGGTGCGGGGGCCTGGCTGCCCATGTGCACCCGCGGCTGCCCGCCCCACGGTTGCCGCACCAGCTGGCGTTCCGACGGCTGGTGGCCAGGCGGTATGGGAGCAGCCATGCCCTGCTGCTGCCCAGGGTATGGCACATGCTGCGGCTGCTGCAGAGGAACAGTCTGTTGCTGCTGCTGCTGAAGCATTGCCACTGGCGGAAGTGTAGGTGGCGGCCGCGGAGGCGGCACCGTCGGTGGTGGCAGCGGTGGAGGCAGCGGTGGTGGCAGCGGTGGTGGCAGCGGTTGCGCCTGAGCTGAACCGAGTGACGGTAAGTCACCCGTTGGAGCAGTACCTGGACCGCTCGCGGGCATCGGTACGTTGGCCTGCATGCGCACGTGTGAGGGCGTAACGCCCGGTGCCGCCCCTGCCCCTGCCGCAACCTGTGTGGAGGTCGGCTGCGGCCCTGTCCCTGCGTGCGGCTGCGGCGAGGGTGATCTTGTTGCCACACCGGGAGGTCTCAAAGGGAGTAGCGCCTGGGCCGGGGTGACGGCGTTCGGTGAACCGCCAGGCCAGGGCTGATGGGGTGTGCACCCCGCGGCGGCTGTGCCGTACGGGCCCAGTCCCATGTGTTGCAGCTGCACCGGCGGAGCCACCGTTCCCGGTCCCGCGCTCCCCAAGGCGTTGGGAAGGACGCCTGCTGTGCTGTTGCTCCCTTGGTGCTGCAGGGCTTGCAGGTGTGGCTGCTGCAGCTGCAAAACCGCCATGAGCGCGTGGTGCGGCGGCTGTGGAAGCTGGTTATTGGGCTGCTGAACCTGGAGAGGCAGCGGGCGATACTGTGTGTCGTAACCCTGCTGGGGGTACGGTTGCTGTTGCTGCAGATGCATGTGATGCTGCTGCGTCCCGGCAAGCGGCAGCTGCTGCTGGGGCGGCTGCTGGAATTGCTGCGGATACGTTGGGGGCTGCTGCACGACAAGCTGCTGTGGCGGCACGCCTACTTGCTGCGCTCCGAGCTGTGCCGATGAAGGCTGGCTCCACTGAGAGTAGTGTTGCGGCAGCGGTGCATTAATGCCGTGCTCCTGCATGAAAGCCTGTTGCTGCTGCAGCTCCTGCAACTGCAGCTCTTGCTGCAACAGCCGGTGCATCTGCAGCTGTTGCTGCTGCTGGTGCTGGTGAAGGGGCACATTCCCGAGCGGACTTCTGCTCCGCCACATTTCCGTATCCAAGCCGACGCACGCGGACGAGAGGTGCTTGTATCAAGCGCTGTTATATCATCCTGCGTGATGTGCGGTTTGAGTTACGGCGCACAGGGTGGCAATCGTTTCGGGCCTATCTCCTGAATACCCCACAGCGGGTGTCCGCTAACGGCTACAGGTCCTTTCTAGAAATCCTCGTGTCTAAATGAACCAGCAGAACTTTTGTCCACAGCCCGCAACAAGGGCTTTGGGCATTTTGGCGGCTTCGGCGCATGACCCATGGGGCCGCGCGCCTCATGAGACAGGCACGAGGATCTCGCCATCTGCTTTTCACTTCATCTGTGACATTTCTCTTCAAAGCAGATACCGTTCATTTTAAATAAAGGAATGGGCCCGAAGGTGAGTACAGATTGATCACACAGGCTGTGCTGCAAGAGCAACGTGACGACGCGCACAATGAGCGGGCCGGGCAAGCCAACTATTAAAAAGGAGACCGACAGAACACATTTGCGTGGATAGGCATACCGGCAGCCGCAACGTGGCCGGCCGGCACAGGCCGGCAGCCACTGCCTCGCCCTTGCCTGCCCTTGCCGCCTTGTTGCCACACGAGGGGTCCCACCAGCCTAGTGACTAGGGCTCAGAGTCAGGCTTGGATCGGGTCATCGTGGTGCGGAGCAGGGGAGGAAGGTGCTCATAAGCGTGCTTGGCGCCTCCCTTTTGGTGCGGAGGCACCAAGCACGCTTGTGAGCCAGCGTGTGCGCAGGTGATCCAAAATGGCGGGAATGCAACGTAGGCTGCTACGCGCCCTCTCCTGTGGCTTGCTTACCCAATGTCCTAGAGTGATTATTACGATTCATCAATGATCCAGACGTCGCAACCGCAGTCACATTGGCAGCCATGAGTGGTCGTGAGGGATGTCTGCGACTTGCGACAGTAGTCGCAACAATTCGCAAATCGCAAGTCGCAAAATTGGCATGGACTTTTTGTCTTTTTGCGAAATGCGCATTCGCAAGTCGCAAGGGGGGCAGAGACGCAAAAATCTGTGATCCACCTTGCCGCAGGGCTCCCCTGACCTGCCCTGACTGCCACAGGCTGGCCCCCAGTGCCTTGGCCGTGCAGGCTGATGCTTATTTCCCCCCTCAACAACGCTTGAAGTCCATATAACAACATCTCAAAAAGAGGTGCACGGTCCTATGCATGTAAACAGCCACGTTTGGGCCGTTTCTGTGCTGCATGTCGTCCGGAAAGTCGCAAATCGCAACGGTAGAACAGCAATACGAGTCGCAATTCGCAATTCGCGCGCAAATCGCAAAATACGTGGTCGCAAATCGCAAGAGGCCCAGACTTAGTCGCAGACATCCCTGCGCGCGGCCAGCCAGCCGATCATTGTGAGCTGGCGCGTGGCGCCTCCGTTTTCGTCCACACGCGAAGGTCTGCACTCTCAGCTGAAGAAGTGAGCAACTGGACAGCATTTGACACGTTTTGCAGTGTTGCCTTTTGCACGGCTGCTGCGCGCTTTAACTGCATACAACTGCCAGCTCGGCCAGTGGCCGCGAGTGGCTCGCCGTGCTTAGGGCTCACCGGCCTCTGCGAGAGGCTTGTGTTACACTACAGATGTTGTGTAGATGTACCAGTACTTGTGTTGTAATGCCTGACGATGAGGGGCTCTTTGAACGTGGAGCGGTTTCCGTTTGGGTCGCGACGAGGGCCCACGACCAGCACATATACCGGCATGAAAATCCACCATATCGACTGTAGGCCTGGGAGCTAAGGCGGAGGCGTTGCTGATTGCAGCACGGTGGGTTGTCGCATGAGGATTGCCCCTTCACGTGACTGGCCGCGTTAGAGTCGCACCTGAAACGCTTGGCACACAGTAAAGTTGTTTACAAAGAATACTGATGCCCGCTCGTGGCGAACGCCGCCCGTATTCCCGCTGTTGGTGACTGGTGGCACATGCCTGCACCGCTAGGAGGTGTTATGGAACACTGCTGTGCGCTGCGCTGTAGGTGTAGAAGATGGCGAATGAGCAACCTGCTGAATTCATCCAGCACGGCAGCGGAGAGGACAAGCCCACGGCGTCCCGACGTGTGGCACAACGCTGAGAGGAGAGCGTCCTAGCTGTCGCAAAGTGAAGTGGCGAGGAGTGGATGGAGAGTTGATGTGCAGCTATTGCTGCAGGCCTCACCTGTGGCCAGTCCTTAAGACCACCCACCAAGCCTCCTGTCACATAGCTGTCGACCCACCAGTCGCAGCTGTAGGTGAACGGCCCGTGCGTGGCGGTCTCGAGGCACATGCGTCGCAGTGTGCTACCTGCTAGGCAAGGACCTGCTGCTGGTGGTACCGGCCCCTTGCTGTTTTGTTGTGTTAGGCTCCCTGGCGGCTCAGTTGGCATCCCGGCACGCTGTTCAAAGAGCGCTGGCTGCTACAGGTGCCGCTTGGTCTGGATTGCAGCGTGGTAGGCCCGCACTGGGCACTGCACCGTCTGCGTCCTGGCGCGAACACACAGCACGGCGTGGGAGAGAACATTTTGTACAGAGGCTTACGGGCAGGCTAGGATGCGCATGTGCGCATGCCGGCGTGTACAGAAGGCTTGGCGAAACTGAGCGAGGACAAGTGCATGTGTAATTTACGGTATGATGCATGGCACGCACGTGCCGCACCAACGCTGTGCTCCTGCGTACTGGCCACGTGTGGCAGCGGCGCGACGCATTTACCGGTAGTATGCATATTCGCGAGTTTTGAGTTTGGATGCGGCGTAAATGGTGAGCATGGTTCGTGGCGTGCGGCATCCGGCATGCTGGAATGGGCATGTAGTCACGGGGATAGCACAGAGCTATGAGGCGACGTGGCTACATGAGAATAGCAACATGATGCGTACAACGCAGGGAAGGATGGCGTGAAACGCAGGGAAGGGTGGCGCCCAATGTACGGTTGTTGTCCTTGTGCACTGTTGGGGGACGGGGATGGCAGCTTCTAGGCTGTGCTGCCATGTCATACACCCGTCGGCTTGCATGGTTCCCCTGTGCATGGACGGTACATGCTGCCATCTTCCGGTGCCGAGCGTGCTAAGATCCTTTCCCGATGTGATATTTGAGGATCGCAGTTGCGGCGACCCCTGGCGATGCTGTTGCTGATCCTGAAAGTTGTTGTGGTGGTATTATTCTTTGCAGATGCGGGGAACTCTGTGTTCTGGGCTCACGGACTCTCTGATCTCTCTCTCTCTCTCGCCTCGTCGTGTGGTGCCGGTGGAGGTTAGCAGCAGGGGTTAGCAGTGCATCGTACGCCAAATGCATTTGGGTGCTCATTTGGGCGTGGTGCGAAGTGGGCGACTCGTTTGAAGGTTGACGGAGGCATGGTCTGTGGCCAGCATGGGTGCATGCATGTCGTACAGCATGGCTGGCAGTTCACATGCATAAGTGTCCTGATTGTGGAGGTGGATTGGTGGAGGGGACACAAAGAACACCCTGGCTACCGGGCTACCAAGCCAGAAGCCACCCAGGCTTGTAACTCCGTAGCATGTAACGGATGCACCTGTGACCACGAGTGCAGGCTGCCGGTGCAATAGCGTACGGTAGTTGGAGTAAGGGGGAACGGGGCAAGTTGGGTGCATGTGCTGCTGACGAGGGCGTGCCGTGCACGCAGCGGTAGGGCACGTGGCATCTGACACAAACCTCTATCGGCCCAGGACAAAAACCTCAACCCACATGCCATGCCAAAATGATGCACTAGCCGAGAATCGAACTCGGGTCTGGTCCGCTCAGATCCCATTGGGAATGGCAAGGACCTATGCTACCACTATACCACTAGTGCTTGACGAGATGATCAAAGAAAGAATTTACCTACATATATACGTAAACAAAATGTCGTACGACTGTACGAAAACGGTACGGCGCTACTTTAATCTGTAGATAAAAGTATTTCTGGGTGAACGGAAGTATAAGCGGAATGGCGGGCGGAATGGTGGGCGGCCAGGTGTGGGCGGGAGGGTGGGCGGTTCGATAAACAGGAACGGATGGCGGGCGGGAGGTGGGCGGCACATCTCGCGGTGGGCGCCTGCAGGGGACAGAAGAAAGATTACCGGTAAACAGGTGGGGGTGGGCAAAATCCTGACAGGAGTCGCAACCTTGGCAGGGCTGCGCAAGTGAAGCCAACCATGGCCTCAGGCAGCGGAAGTGCATTGCAACTTTGCAAAGCGTTGTCGAATCAAGCTCTAGGCAGAGGCTGGTCTGCACCGTAGCACCAGGGCTGTGGCGCTGCACGCATACGGTTCGGTAGGTGCTGCTGAGGCAACTGCAGGTACAGGTAGCTAGGATGTGGCGCACCAGTTGACACAGGGAACACAACTGGGTGCTCGGGAAAAACAGACGCCCAGACAGCACAACCACCAGCAAGCACCAGCACCGCCCATGCCTAAGCGGATTGTGTGCGCGGTTTGGCAGGCCGTGGGCGGCGTGGCAGCTGGCGGGCAGGTAGTGAGTGGCCGGTAAGCGGCTGGTGGTCTGGGCAGGTGGCGGGCGGGTGATCAGCAGGTGCTGCAGGCTGGCAGTTGGGGGATAGAGGTAAGTCTACACTTTTCCAATGCAGCGGTAGGTGTAAATGCTGCTTTGGGCCCTCCCCCTTCGAAAGCTACGGGCGCTCCACCAGCACTGGCCCTACATGCCTTGCAGGCGTCCCCAGCACAAAACCATCCCTGCGCTCCACTCAGGCAAACAAGGCAGAGTATGCAGTGAATGACACATCACTTCGGAGCATTATTCGTCCTTCCGTGAAGTCAGTGTTGAATGCTTCCGCCCTTCCCGGCCAGGTGCGGAGGAGGTGGCCGTCCACCGCCCACAGCCAGGGGTGGGATGCGCTGATTTCCTCCAACCCTGTGCGTGAAACATCTAAACGTGCAAGGGCCCAGATCGTATCCCCCTTTCAAAATGCGCTCCAATGCAAACCAGGGGGCACCAATTCTATCTGACGCCGCCCGACGACATGGGCCGAGGTAGAGAGGGTGCACAGCGGGTGGCCACAGCGCTCTTGTGTAGCCGTGCATGTCGTACGGTTTTTACATTTATGCGCCGTCCGCAGAGCCGGCTCACAGCACGGAGGCCCTGCAAGGGTCCTCATGGCAAGAGCGCGGCCCCCAAAACCCCCACCCAGCGCCCCTACCCCACGAGCCCCTACTCCCCAGGCCCAGGCCCCAGAAACGCGCCGCGACCGGAAGCAGAGCAGCGGCCCCCACCCTGCACCCCCAACCCGGTACCCCACGCCCCCCACCGGAGAGCCCAAAGCCCAAGGAGAGCACAAGCACGCACGCCCAGCATGCCACACCCCTCCGACTCGCAGCACCCCACCAAGCAGGCAGAGAGACGGCCCAAAAACGCCGGCACAAGCCTAGGTGGCCCTCGGGGACGCTCCCCTGGGTTGCCCTAGGCAGCCTCTCACGCCCGCAAACCTACAGCTCCTGCAACACACGCACGGGTCACACTCGAAACGAGCCCCCACCCACTTTGGGGCGAGACAAACGCGAAACACCCGCGCCACGCACTGTCGCGACAGCGCAGGGGACGCACGCACAGACCGCGAAACCAACTGCCACACGTTCGCGCGACCGCCAAGGCTACCGCCTGGCTACACACACGCTGGTCTAGCCAGCCAGTACCTCGGAAAGCGTCTACACTGTTCTTCTGCTGGCATCACCGCCAGCCGAAGGCGCAGCGCCACCCTCATGCGAGATGCTCATGCACCTAGTACCCCAACCCCGAACTGGGCCTTTGCCCTAGCTCCACGCCTAGAGCAGAAAACCCCTACCCGCCGCCCCTAGCCCCTCGCGGCTCGTCATCCCTGCCGCTCTGCTCCCTTCTTGGGCCACTTGGCCGTGTATCTAGCCAGAGCCCAGTGCGTGTCGCTTGGCCTTTCAGCCCTGCGCAGCCTCCGCCATGGGCGGCTTAGCCTCCAGCTCCACCGCCGCGGGCCCGTCTGCGCCGCCTGCCGCGGCTTCCCCGGCCACAAGCTCTTGCCCCACGGCCAACGGCGCAGCGCAGACCACCCGCCCGTCCACCACCGACACCTACCGCTGCATTGGAAAAGTGTAGACTTACCTCTATCCCCCAACTGCCAGCCTGCAGCACCTGCTGATCACCCGCCCGCCACCTGCCCAGACCACCAGCCGCTTACCGGCCACTCACTACCTGCCCGCCAGCTGCCACGCCGCCCACCGCCTGCCAAACCGCGCACACAATCCGCTTAGGCATGGGCGGTGCTGGTGCTTGCTGGTGGTTGTGCTGTCTGGGCGTCTGTTTTTCCCGAGCACCCAGTTGTGTTCCCTGTGTCAACTGGTGCGCCACATCCTAGCTACCTGTACCTGCAGTTGCCTCAGCAGCACCTACCGAACCGTATGCGTGCAGCGCCACAGCCCTGGTGCTACGGTGCAGACCAGCCTCTGCCTAGAGCTTGATTCGACAACGCTTTGCAAAGTTGCAATGCACTTCCGCTGCCTGAGGCCATGGTTGGCTTCACTTGCGCAGCCCTGCCAAGGTTGCGACTCCTGTCAGGATTTTGCCCACCCCACCTGTTTACCGGTAATCTTTCTTCTGTCCCCTGCAGGCGCCCACCGCGAGATGTGCCGCCCACCTCCCGCCCGCCATCCGTTCCTGTTTATCGAACCGCCCACCCTCCCGCCCACACCTGGCCGCCCACCATTCCGCCCGCCATTCCGCTTATACTTCCGTTCACCCAGAAATACTTTTATCTACAGATTAAAGTAGCGCCGTACCGTTTTCGTACAGTCGTACGACATTTTTTTTACGTATATATGTAGGTAAATTCTTTCTTTGATCATCTCGTCAAGCACTAGTGGTATAGTGGTAGCATAGGTCCTTGCCATTCCCAATGGGATCTGAGCGGACCAGACCCGAGTTCGATTCTCGGCTAGTGCATCATTTTGGCATGGCATGTGGGTTGAGGTTTTTGTCCTGGGCCGATCGAGGTTTGTGTCAGATGCCACGTGCCCTACCGCTGCGTGCACGGCACGCCCTCGTCAGCAGCACATGCACCCAACTTGCCCCGTTCCCCCTTACTCCAACTACCGTACGCTATTGCACTGGCAGCCTGCACTCGTGGTCACAGGTGCATCCGTTACATGCTACGGAGTTACAAGCCTGGGTGGCTTCTGGCTTGGTAGCCCGGTAGCCAGGGTGTTCTTTGTGTCCCCTCCACCAATCCACCTCCACAATCAACCAACTGTGACGAATGCCGTGTGGCAGGTACCAGTTTACTTCGGCGTGCAAGCGCTCATGGACATGCAGCGCCCAAACAGGAAACAGCTGAGGCAGCCGGCATCTACGTCCACCCCCAGCTCGGGGCCGAGTTCGCAATATGAGTGCCGAGATACCAAAATCAACCATAAGGTACAAAGGAAGATACCAAGATTGCCTTGAAACCCGGACAGCCGCTAGCCTGCGAGAGCGCAAGCGCGTTATGTCAACATGCAGGTTGCACCACACGCCCACATGATGCAAGGAGGCTAGCACACCTGCAGAGCCGTGCGTCACGGATGCCGCCCTGCCGCGCCCTGCCTGTACCCAACCGGCCGCAGGCTGCGCCTAGCTCTCAAGCCATAACCACTCAGCCCGTCAAACCTCCCACGACGATAGGCGAAGATGCAAGGTCGACAAAATCGTCCGTGCACAGCCCGGCGTGTTTGCTATACTGTTAAGCAAGATGCCCGCGTCACCATCTTCCGGCACTCCTCAATTCCCAATCCGGGCAGTGCATCTCCGCACAAGCGTCAAGTCGCCGGACCTGTAGCTCAGGTCCTGACAAATGGTCCTACAGGTAAACCACGCACCAGATTGGAAGTACACCACCAGCAGTAGGGTTAAACACCGCTCGCAACTCACAGGACGGTCCTGCATGCCGCACCCGATCGGAACGCGCCTGGGAACACTGTACTGCAGCGCCTAGACCCCGGCACCGTAGGATGACCTCAGCTATGCCTCCCCGCTCCACGCACAGACGGGCGCTGTATCCTCAGAGCCATGCTGCTGCTCCTGCTGCAGACCCTTGCCCCTCTTGGCCTGCTCGCTGCTGCCGTACGACGAGGCACTGTCGTCTTCCTCGCCCTCGTCCTCGTCATCAGAGTCTCCGTCGCAGCCGCTGCTGCTCTTCTTGTCGATCTTGGCCAGCTCGTCCAGCAGCACGTCCGCCGTGTCCATGCTCTCGGACTCGCTGCGGGTCAAGTGCGTGGTTCTTCAGCAGTCAGGCAGTGAGTCTGCCAGGTGCATTCAAGCAATGCGGCGACTGAGCCCAAGCGCTTAGGTGACTGCGTTGGCGCACATAAACAGGCATTGACACGCGCTCCGGCTGACGAATGCGCCAACAATGCGCTCAGGTTAAGCCGCGGCACTGCGTACTCGGGAACGACCACTCGGGTCCGCAATGTGCGCCCTACAGGCCTGGCTCCGGCTTCCCTATCCCCAGTCCTGGCCCCCTTGCCCACCTGCACGAGTCGTCAGCGCAGTCGTCACTCTCACAGTCGTACACGTCGCGCCGGGGACTCCCCTGCATCCACGCTTGCGCGAGGCCGTTCGCTCGGCCGTCGTACATCTCATCGCCGTGCGTCGCAGCCGCGGCGGAACAAGGAGGCGAGCCCGACACGCCCGCCGCCACCGCCGCCGGCATCACGTTGGGCGAGGCGCTTGGTACGGAAACGAGGGGCAGCGGAACGCCCAGCGTTGTGGCTGCCAGCATGAGCGCCACCTTGTACGGGTCGCAATCGGCGGGGGGCCTCGTGTCGACGTAGTGCCCGGCCTGCTGCAGGTAGGTCAGCGTTGGCACGACCACGTGGGCGTCGGCCTGGCCCACGGCGTGGGTGAACGTCTGAGCCTCGGGCGAGGCCAGCCTCGCGAGCTTGCCGTCGTTGTAGGCGACCTGTATGTCGGAGGTTGAGAGAGCGCAAAAGGTTGCTTGGGGCAAAGGTTTCGGGCTATGGGATGTGCAATGAAAGGCAGGGTACGGTTTGGGCGCTAGGGTTGGCGACCTGGTTGGTTGCGTGTGGAGATGTGGTGGCTGCTAAGAGGCTGTGCACTGTGCAGTGTATGGGAGGGAAGAAAGGTTTCAGCTGCGGGAAATGATGGTACGAGATATGGACCAACGCCGTCAGACACCGGGAAAATCGGGTCGAAGTCGGGGGCCGGCCATGCAGTCGTACGCGCGGCGCGACATAAGGTTACTTGACACAGGTTGATGCTACACACCGAAAACCCTCCGTGGTACAAGAGGACGTTCAAGTTGCTTTCCAACATGGATAGGCCACGCCGCACCTGGTGGTGCAGGTGTGCCGCTTGCAGCCGGGCCAGCTGCACTTGTACGGCGCCCAGGCCGTGCGGCGCGATGCGCGTCTCCGTGGTGCTGTAGCTGAAGCAGCAGCGCAGCGGCCTGCGGGGACCCTCCTGGTAGCTGCCGTACTCTCCGCACTCGTCGTCTGAAGCGTCGTCCTCTGTTGCGTTGTCGCCGTACAGGTCTCTGGCGTTGCTAGCAGGTGCTGCGGCGTCTTGATCCCATGACACGCCGAGGCCCTGGTCTTCGGCCACGCGCTTCAGCAGGTATCTGCGGCGACAAGTGCGCATTTTATAAATGAAGAATTTAGTCAGGAACACATACCACGGATACGGTGCACAACGGAATGCTTTGCAACAGCATGAACTGAGTGATGGGGAACGAGACGAGCCTGGAACTAGGGGAACATCGGGTAGGGGAACGACCTGTGAACAGGTGTCGGGCCAGTGCTAGACCCGTACCAACCCCCACCACTAAGCGCAAACCCTTGCAAGGCAACCCCTTTCACACATTGCGCCAGCGCACAGCCTAGCTCAAACTGTCGACAAAGGAGAGAAAGCAGCAACACAAGACCGGAAAGACACCAATTTCCCTGATCCCTACTGGCCCTACTGTCCCAACCCACCTGCTGGTCCACAAGTCGTCTCCCAGGTCTACGCCAGGGGAGGGCCCCACGCGGTACGAGTGCACGCCCTCGCCCGCCACGTCCGCGCCCGACAGCTTGACGCCCGCGTACAGGCAGCAGCGCAGGTGCGCGTCGGCCAGGGTGCGGGCGGCCTTGGGGCTGGGGCCTGGGGCCGGCGCGGACGCTGCAGCGGTGTAGCCGCCTGCGGGGGACGGGGATGCGGGGAGCACCGCAGGTTGAGGGTTAGGAAGGCAGGTGCGGCCTGAAGCGACACAGTGAGTAGAGGCACAGTGGAATGGAGGGCGGGGCAAGGCAGAACGGACACCGCATGCGGATGCTGGGATGCAGGGAAGGGCTCGGAACAGGTGCGCGGGTTTCGAGGGACCAAACAGCCCTGCAGAGCGCAGCAGGGGGAACAATTGACCCACCGCTCTGTTGCTGCGGCGGGATGACGAACGCGTGCGGCGACGGGACGGGGATGGCGCCGCCCCTCTTCGCGACCCGGCCGCCCACCGGCTTTGTGCCTGTGCTGCTGCTGCCGCTGCCGCCGCTGTTGTACTTGTTGCCGCCCTTGGCATGTGCAGCACCTCCCTTGTTCGCGGCGCCCGCGCCGGAGCTGGTGTGGGACGTCGCGCGGCTGCCGGTGCGGCTGCTGCCGACCCTGCTGGTGCTGGAGGATGTGCGTCGGGGGCGGCTGGGGCACACGGGCACCTTGGTGGGGCAGGCGGGGTGGGTGACGGAATACTCCTGCTCGGCCGCCAGCAGCGGCTCGCTGGGGGCCGCCATGGCGAGCACGGACTCGCAGGCCACGCGCGTGTTGGACTGGCTGGGCAGCAGCACGGTGGAGGGCGGGGCGTCGGCTTCGGCCGGTGGCTGTGGAGTGGCATGAGCGGGCATGGGAGGGGGAGGCGAGGGCGTCTTAGAAAGGACGGCGAACGGTTGAAGGACAGGGGTACGAGCAAGGGGCTGCAGACGATTGTTGTCGCTGGATTGAGGGCAGAAAGCGAGCATTGCGGTGGTAGAGGTGCGGTGATGTGGAGAGGGGGCGGGAACGGGGGTTCACCGCTGCGACAGGCTGTCAGTGACAAGCAGGTGGCAGCGCACGCACGGCTGGATTGGTGCACTTGCCTGGGGCACGCACATGAAGGCGTCGCAGAGGACCTGCAGGGAAGATGAAACGGCGAAGGGACAGGTCATTGATTGTTGGATTTGCGCAGACCCGTGGGCAAACGGTAAGGGTCGGGCAACTACACTTCCTGATACGACGTCGTTTCCTATCAAACGGAGCAACCTGTACGTCACAGGGGCTCTACTTACCAGCAAATGGTCACCCCCACGGAAGGGGTCCTTGAAGATCTTGCGGGGCTTGAGCAGCAGCTCGTGCTGGTCCTCGGCCGTCTCAGGGGACAGGGCGGCGTCAACGACCATCACCGGGGCCTCCTCGGGGGTATCGGGCTTGCGGTCCAGGACCTGCGAGACGGGGTCAGGATGGGATGGGGAGGGCTTGATGGGGAGGGGCACCGAGAGCGTTTGTGCGCATCGGACGGGTTGGACTGCGTCCTCGCCGCTCCTGCCAGCACGTGTTGCGGAAGCCACGTGTTGCGCGGGGGATGGACAACATTTGTTGTTGCATTGGCGCGATCAACACAAGGCAAAAAGAGATATTTTCAGTTTGCAACGCGGTGAAGGAGAAGGGTCGCTGGCTCGAACGGGCAGAATCCCGAATGAGTTCCGTTTCTGCGGCTTCCTGACCTTGGTCTTGCTCCGTAGCTGTCCAGAGCCGCCTGTTATCCAGATATACTCTGCCATGACCTGTGGTGGAGCAAGCGCCGCTATTTGGCAAACGGCGCGGGTGAAATTGCCCGCTTCAAGGCGCCAGGACTGAGCCGCGCCCTCCTCACCGCAGAGGTGACCTCGGGGGCCCTCAGGTAGGCTGGCAAGTAGCTGCATTGGTCGCTGTGGTGCGACGAGTCCTCCTCTGGCGCTTGTGCAAAGGTTAGGAAATCCATTCTCGAGGTGAGCTGCTCAATTAAGGTGGTCCAACCAGCGTGTATGCCCTCGAGAATTACAAGATGTGCTGTTGCGAATAAACAGTGCGCTTGGTTGGGCAGGCACCTAGCGACTTAGGACACAGGGTACGATGTTTTGCGCTTTTCCACTTTGCCACGCACGTAACTCCCCAACGTGCTGCTTGTCGAATGCTTGCCGTGGCTGGCAAATGCTTGGAACTGTTGGTTCAAAAGGGCGTCGCAAATTTGGGTTGACGTAGGACCACGGGTTAGCGCATGCGATCACATGGGACCACGAAGAAACCCTGTCTCACTTACCTCTCACGCTACGTCTCTAATCCAGTGAGCACAGGCTCTTTCACTTTCATCCCAGTGCAAAGGTGTCAGTCGGGCGACTGGCGCAGTACAAAGGAGGCAGTACAAGGGGCGGCTAGGAAACTTGGAGCGCCGCGCAACAATTCAACTTGAGGCACGCCTGCACTTGCTTCTGACCTTGTGATTGCACCCTGATGGACCTTCAATCACTTTTCGTCCAACCTCAGGCCACAACAGTGTGTCTGTGCTCAGACCGCATGTTCGGTATGCCGGGATATGTGGCTGATGAAAGCGTTGTGATGCTGGCGCCCGACGCGTTCTGACTGGGCCCTGCCCTCGCCGGCTTCTACTGACGGCCACTGCAGGCAGCTCGGCCGTAGGCGCCAGGGAGCCCGCACCAGAAGGCCTTCTGGCCCGCGCCCTTTATGCGCAAGGTTTCATTCCAGTTACAGACCCCAAGGGCGGCAGCGGGGCACGTCCGGAAAGCCAGGGGGCCTTACCGACGAGTGATGCAGTGTAATAACTACGGTAGTGTGCGGGAGGGCGGGGCTCAGGCCAGGGGATTTCATGGTGCAACTCGGGCGGTGTGCCCATGCCAGGAGGTTGCCTGCTGCGTGCTGGCCCACATGATCCCAGTTACATGCATCAGGATAGACGAACCAAACGTGGCACGTATTGTCTGTAAAGGGCTTTGTTGTAAGCGCACTGCAGCCATCGGGATAGCGCCAGCTCCGGTGATAGTCTGGTGGCAGTGTACTGCAATGTACCACCACATACATCCCCAGCCTCTGCGTAGCCAGCGTGTCTCGATATCCTACATCAGTGTGCCTCTTAGACCAGCTGACCGCTGCAAATGTAGCACTGTTGCGCACCACTAGGGTTTCCACGCGTACAAAGTGAGCCAAACAGCAGTCAACGCAGCGTTTGCAGATCGTGCTACACCCAGCCGCCGGCAGGGAAGGACTCGACCTCAAAACCCGTCCGCCAGTTGGACTGCAGGTCCTGGCCCTGGTTCCGGTCCGGTACAGGAGCGTGTTGGTCTCCGTTTGGCACGTTTTGCGGAGTGTACAGCCCTCAGGTGCGAGGGCGCCCCTACGGCCTGCGCCGCAAGATCCTGCCGTAGACCCACGAACCCCGTTGGTCCATTACCACACAGTCCAGCTGCATTCTCCAAGCTCCAAACGCTGCGGTAGTATTAATCAGGGGAGATCTCCCCTGGTATTAATAATAAGCAGCGACTGCAACGGGCAGTTTCATTGTCAGCTACATCTCCTGTACACTTCGTGCGCATTCACTCCTTGAGCATGCCACAAACGCCCATACCCACAATGCGGTAGCCCTGCGGAATGCCAGTGTCCTTAGCACCACCCCACATGCAGACAAGGGCTTGTACATCTGCTTGCGAGTTGCACCCAACGGTGCAGGCCCGCTTAATGCTCCAATCCGCAGCTGCGCCACCTCCCCTGCACATGCCACCTTGCCCAGGTAGGGGTCCCTTGCCTGGCCATCCCAACCAGCCCAACCTGCTGGTTCACACCTTGGACGCCCGTGCCGACCGGTCCTGTCAATCCACGACCATGGCACCATGATGATCTCACCGCTCTTCCTAGCACACGTACAGACGACATGAGCACCGGGTTAGCTCCCTTCAAACCTCTAGTGCCAAGCGGTGCGCCACTGCCCCGGACGCCAGCAGGCCTGAGCCGCCATCCGCCGGGCATCCGCCGGGCAGATGTGCCATCCGCCAGGCAGACGTGCCGTAACAGACGTGAACCGCATAGGGAGGTCTCCCCTGTGCATCACCTAGCAATCCCGCAACACCGTGACAAGACATATGCGCCCAGATGCCGTACATCGCACAGCGCCATCGTGATCAGCCGTCCAGTGTAACGCACGCCATGTGGCACATCGGCAAGTGAGTGGACAGCTCCTGCAGCCACTTGTCCGCTGCGCGCGCCTGGTGGCGGGCGCACATGACATACAGGTGGCGAAGCTGGTGCAGCTGGCGAAGGTGGGCCTGGCCGGCGCGCCTGGGTTGCCGAGAGGGACATGGGGGCAGGGAGGGCGGCAGGCAGGGAGGGCGGCAGCGTGCAACATGGCGGGGAGCGGGGAGTGAGGAGGCCGGTGTGGGAGGTCGGTTGCAGGGAGGAGTACTGCAAGTGCTGGGAACACCTGGGTGTTGTGCTCCCAGCCTTGGGCGGGTCATCCCAGACACGCTTGCTGCCCGCCGTGCGTACGCCTTTGCAACTCCAGCAGCGATCCAGCAACGGCCAAGTGAAGTGCAATTCGACCGTGGCACGTCTTTTGCTGCACCCCAAGGAAGAGGGAAATACTACCAAGGCGCCGTTCCACGGCACCCCGCGCACACCACCATCTGACACTAGCTTCACGCGCACGACCCGTGTTGCACCACGCTCACCCCACGTAGCTTGACACCACCAGCGTCGCCAGCTGCCCCAAGCCGCCCTCCGCCACCGCCCCCAGCAGCCGGTCCTGCTGCTCCGCCGGCACCTCCCAGCACAGCGACCGCAGCCGCCGCAGCCGCGGCACCGCCGCCGCCAGCGCCCGCACGTCGGCGGCGCCGCCGCACTGCAGCAGCCCCGTCGGCGCCGCCACGTGCAGCACGCGCAGGCTGCCCGCCGTCGCCGCCACCAAGGCCTCCAGCTCCGCTGCGCGCAGCAGCTGCTCAGCCCGAGCGCGAACGGTGGCGCTAGTGGTGGTGGCGTTGCCTCCGCTGGCGGCGGCAGCGGCGGCGGCGCAGCCGCCGCGCCGTCTGGTCCGCCCGGCGGGGGCGGCGGCGGGAGCAGCCGGCGTTGCTTCGGGCGCGTCGGACGCGTGGGGTACCTCCACGTGGCATGAGCACAGCGCGAGCTCGTGCAGGGCGCGGCAGCCGGCGGCGGGCAGCAGCAGAGCCAGCGGCGGCAGGGAGCAGCGAGTGGCCCGGAGGGTGTGCAGCTGCGGCAGGAGCGGGAGCTGGTGCCCCTCCTGGGCCCGGGGTTCCCCGTCGTGGCCTTGGTGTCCACATGCCATGCTATGCGCAGTGCCGGCGCCGCTACCCGGAGAGCCAGGCCCAACCGACCATGCTCCGCTGTCTCCAGGCCGGCTCGGCCCTTGTGCGTCCTCGTCGAGACGGGTCCTCTTCCGCTTGCCGCGCCCGAAGGAGCCCACCGCGGCTGCGGCTGCGCCAGCCGACTCGCTGGCTGCCAGTACCTTGTGCGCCAGTTGTCCCCTGCTGCGTTCCACGCCCGCACCTCGCCGCTTCGCAGCCGCCTGTGCAACGCTCAGCCGTGTCCTGGGCCGCTTCGCCGGCCCGCCCTCCTCGTCGCTGTCATTACCGTCCTCGCTGCACATGCCAGTCTCGTTACTGCTCTTGGGCCCCTCAGAAGGGACGCTGCTGCCGCGGCCGTCCCTTTCGTGCTGGACCCCGGTGTCGTTGGCAGTTGGCGGTTGCGGAAGAATGACCGTTACGCCAACGAGGCTGAGCAGTTGGAGGCTTGGAGGAAGCCAGGAAAGGTCTAGGCTGCCTGCGGGGCGTTGGAGGGGAGGGAACGGCGACGAGTCAAGCGCTGTGGGAAAGAAACCAATTACCACGTACGTTTCGTGCAGCGCAGCTGGAGCGCACAACGGGTTGATGCCCAAAGTTGAGTTGATACGATAAATGAACGCTCTCTGTAGGCATGGAAAGATCAGTTGGATTCTTGGAACGGTACGCTGGGCCACCAATGCCATCATCCCACCATGTGCGCCTTGGTCGCACACAGCACCAGCAATGCTCGCACGTGTCACACGGCCCAGCTTCCATTGTAGACAGGCCAAACACTTACATTTGCCGTCCACTCGAAGGTGGAGCGCACGCAGGGACCTCAGCGCCGTCAGCCGCTGCAGCATGTGCGGCGGCCGCGCCCTGCCCTGCACACCCATCAGCGCCGGTCCCTGCCGCTGCCGCTGCCAACGCCGCCGCTGCCCCCAGGGCCTCCCCGCACCCCGCCCACCCTCGCCCTCCTCCTGCTCCTCCTGCCCGCCCTCCTGCCCTCCGGCACTCCACCTGGCCGCAGGACCCCAGCCGTGCCCAGCTTCCCCACCACCCCACGAGTTGCCCACCACCTCAAGGCTCAGGTGGGTTAGCAGCTCCGCACGGCCTCTGTCGAGCTCCCGCTCCTCACCGTCCTCGTCCGCTTCCCCAGCCCCTAGCACCTCCTGCCCCTCGGGACCGCGCCCTACCCCGCAACCCTCTTGAAGCGGGACACCGCCATCCTGTGCTGCTGCCGCTGCTGCTGCTGCTGCACCTCCACTGCGCCCCGCTCTGCTGACCCCATACCCGACGCAGTCCCGGCCGGCACCGCGTGCGCTGGGTTGCCCAGTCCATGCGGCCGTGATGGAGCGGCACAGATACCAGGACTAGCACCACCGGCTCGAGCGCCAGCAGCAGCAGCGGCAGCAGCAGTAGCGCCAGGCACGCTGGCGCAGGTTGGCAGGTTGGGCAGTAGCACGTCCAGCCACTGGCGACACGTGGTGTGCAGGTGCACCCGGCGCAGCGCGGGCAGGCGCAGCAGGCGCACCATGTAGTCGGTCGGGTCCACGCAGCGCTGCCCGCCCTCCTGCCAGTGCAAGTACGGGAGTGGCAAAGCTTGAACTGCATGGGGTTGTGTGCATTGTGGCTGTGAGGGAGCCGATCAGTACCGGTATGCAACAAACAAAGCGTTGGGCATCGGGCGCAACCAGCAACCTGTGTGGACGTGATTTCAGGCAAGGAGCTCGCATCAGGCTCGTGCAGAATGGGTTCCGCACGGGTTGCTTCTGTCAGATGCAAACGACCGCGCCTGCCGAGTAAAGCCGATGACCACAGGCCCCAGCAAGTACATGCCCCTACCTGTGCTCCCCCGCATGCACACCCGTTGCCAACAGCCTCGGTACCCAGCCCCACTCAGGCCACCTCGCACCTGCTTGCTCCACGCCCCACGCGCAGCACGCCCTGCGCCACACCAACCCACCTGCTGCCTCCACACCGGCATCCGCCGCACCTCCCGCAGCCGCAGCTCCCCGCACCCCGCCAGCGCCGCCGCCACCCTCCCCGTCAGCGCCCCCACCGCCCCCACCGCCTCCCCGCCGCCGCCGCCGCCGCCGCCGCCGCCGCTCACGAAGTGGCTGTCCTCCGCCGCCAGCGCCGCCACCAGCGCCGCCGCCGGCAGCGCCGCCACCGCCGCATCCAACGCCGTCGGGAGGTCAAGACACGAGCCCAGCCAGCTGCTGCTGCTGGTGCGCAGCTCTAAAGACACGTGGCTAAGCATGGCGGCCATGCAGCCCCGCGTCGAAGGCGGAGGCGGTGACAGGCCATTGCTGAACACCAATGGCGGCTGCGTTGCGAGCGGGCGCAAGGGTGTGGTGCTGGTGCTCGGGCCAGCGCCAGCGCATGGGACTGAGTCCCGCCGCGGGATAATTGCCTCTGGTGGTGTTGGTGACGTGGGGAGGAACGGTAGTGCTGTTTCTGTTGCTGATGGCGGATGTGGGGCCAGGGCTGCTGCCCCCCGCGGGCCGCTGTGCGCCAGGCCCTGCCATATGAAGACGCCTTGGGAGGGCCCCGCGGAGTCGTCCCGGATGGCGCTCAGCAAGCGTGTGGTCTCATCCGCTGCCACCCTGCCGGGGCATTGCGCCGCCAGGGCCAAGGTATACAAGCAGGCCATCTGAACGCTCACTGCTTGGCAAGCAGCTCAAAGCTGGTCACGGCTTATTACGCCGTCAACATTCAAGCTCCTTCAAGTGCTTCCAATCGCGTTACTGTCCCCCTTTGATGCTTTGACGCACACGTCGATGGACATGGACGCTTGTCCCAAAGGCGACCCACCAGTTGTACAGGTGTGGTCAATCGCTGTCCTTGCTCAATGTGGCAACGATAAGTGTTATAATCTTCGGAAACATCTACTGAAACATTCCATCGAAGCACCCGGCGACCCACCAGTTGTACAGGGTCTTGGGCACCTCTTGCCACTCCGACATCACCCGGAACGAGAAGACCTGCAGCCAGGGCCACAACCCACAACGCAATGTTAGGTATACCGTCAGCCCCACAGCAGCAACACGACCAGACTACAACCCCAGTTCCACGTTCTGGGCAGCCAAAAGAGGGGGCCGCACTGCATTGTGCAACCCAAGGCGCTGAAGCTGGCAATCCGAACTTGGGGCCTGCCTAACAACACCTCCTCTGCGAGTCCCACCTGGACCCCCTCCCGACCACCTATCATGCGTCAGGTCCGCTGCGGTCTTCCGAAACCCTCAACCCTACAATTGCTGCATGCACCGACCCTCTGCAGGCACCCACGAACCCACCTGCAGCAGGGGGCACGCGGCCCGCACGGCGTGCAGCAGCTCCACCGGGTCCAGCAGCGCCCGCCCCATGCGCGGGCAGCACAGCCGCAGCCGCAGCTCCACCAGCAGCGGCAGCCGCCGCAAGCCAGCCACCAGCCCCGCCAGCTGCGCCGAGGTGAAGGCGCTGTCCGGGTGCAGCGAAAACACCCCATTGTCGCCCGATGCGGCGCCAGCGGCGGCAGCGCCGGGACCAGCTCCAGAACCCCCGCGGCGTGAGCTGGGGGCTCTGGGAGCGTTCGTGGGCTCCCGAGGCGGTGGCGTGGCGTCGTCGGCAGGCCCGTGGCTGGGGGTGTCCGGGTGGATACTCCGGTTCGGGTCTCGGGGCTCATCCTCGCCGGAGGCGTAGCTGGACGTGTCCGTGCCGCTGTCGGAGCCGCCGCTGCCGCCGCCGCCGCCGCCACCGCCCTCGCCCTCGCCGCTGCCCCCGCTATCGCTGCTGCTGCTGCTGGCCATGCCGCCGCCGCTGCTGATTTCGCCCACGTCCGTGTCCGTGTCCAGGACCTCCTCCTCCCCAAGCCCCTCCCAGTCACCCTCCCCCGGCTGCTCCTGCCCATGCCCCTGCCCACCGATGCGCACCTGCCCGCCCTCACTGTCCTGGTGCTGCTTTCCCTCATCCAGGTTCCTGTCCCCTCTCCGCATCCCCGGCCCGCCTCCTCCCCGAGCCCCTGGCCGCGCCCTCTCCTCCTTACCCCGCTCCCCTCCGGCCCCCGAGCTGCGCCGTCTTTTCTGCTGCACACCTGCGCTGTGTCTTAGCGGCGTGGGTGGGGGTGCCGAGGGCCACTTGAGCACCAGGTGCAGCGAGCGAAGGCTCGTGAGGTGCGACACGGCAGCCGCTTGGTTGGCGGGGAGGGGCGTGTCGCAGCACAAGCGCGTCAGCGCGGTGAGGCTGGAGAGCTGCGGAAAGAAGGCAAGGGGGTGTATTGCAAGCCCAGATAGCTCCAGCGACCGCAGCTGCTGCAGCCGGGCCAGGCGGTGCAGCCCCGGGAAGGGCAGGTGGTGGTGTGGGGGCGGCGGCACCAGCTGGCAGCAGCAGCAGTGGTGGCAGGGGAACGGGACGCTGACAAGGGGCCCTGTGGTAGCAGCAGCGGCGCTGCCGGGTGTGGTTGCTGCCGCCGCCGCCGCCGCCGCCGCCGCGGGGCTGTGCATCGCTGCCAATCCCTCCGGTTCCTGATGGCTGCCGCTGCCTACGTTGGCTGTCCTTGCGGATGGTATGCAAGGCTTGTCGTAAGCACCATGGTGGTGGTGGTGCTGCTGCTGCTGTTGTGCAGCAGCTGCAGCAGCGGGCGTGTGCGGCGCACCGCAGGGGCACGGCGCGCTGCTGGTGTAGCGGTTGGTGCACGTGGCACCGGGCTGCAGGGCGGCGGCATTGGTGGCGGCGCGGCCGAGGTGCATGCCGTCCATGTGGCTTAGCAGCGGGCTGCAGCCCAGCCCCGGCAGGAAGACCCCCCGCCGGCAGGACGCGTGCTCCACGCGCAGGTGCTGCTGGCCTGTTGCCGCTAGATGGCGGAGTGCCGCGTGCAGGGGGCTGTTTTGGTTTCCTTCATACCCTTGCGCCAGAGTCCCGCGGGCGCTAGGACTCGCGTGCGGGGTGCCACGGCGGCGGCTTGCGGGCTGCGGTGAAGGGCTGCAGGCGTGCATGCTGCCGGGGCTGGGCCCGGCCGCACCGGCGGCAGCAGCGGCGGCTGCGATGGAGGGCGAGGTTAAGGCTGCGGTCCCGGCATCGCACGCTTCCCGGCTCTTCCCAGGTGTGTCCCCGGGTTGCTGCTGCTGCTGCTGCTGCTGGGCTTGCTCTTGTTGTTCATGCGGGCAACCCGTGCCCGCGGTTCGCTTGCCTGCGGTCCCCGCATCACGTAGCGGCTGTCTTTGGTCTTGCCGCTTGTCGGCAATGTGCTGCCGCCTTGCGTGCGGGCTCGGCAGCGGCCAGCTGACAGGCCCCGCCCCCACACGCTCCGTTGCGCGCGCCGCCTGGAACCTAGCCCCACGGCCGCCGCCATCCTCCACCAGGTCGACAGGCGGCACGCCCGACAGCACCAGCGTCAGCGTGCTGTCATGTGACAGCAACGTGTTGAAGCGCGAGTCAAGCCACCTCAGGTGCTGCAACGCAGCGTGGGGACGTGTGTGTGTCTGTGCCGGGGAGAAGGGGTGCGGGGCAGCGGGCAGCCCCTGAGTGCAGTCATGAGTGCCCTGCTGCTGTGGCCCGTCGGGTTGGTCAGAGGGAGGTAGCTGGTGTTGGCGATGTCGCTGCCGGCGGGGCGGAGAGGGGACGTCCGTGGAGTCAAATGGGGGCGGTAGTGTTGACGACGGGATCAGCACTCGGGGCCCGATGCGGGTGGTGGCGGAGCGCCAGCCCACGCAGACGAGGCGGGCAGCCTGTAGGGTGGAGTTGTCAAGGTGGATATGCAGGGGCGTGAGGAGCCGGCACGGGTGCAGGTGGGTCCTGAGGCACTTACGGTAGTGTGCTTGGTTCTTCTCCACCCTGTCCTTTACTGGTTATTTATTAACGTGCTTACCTTGTGAGTATCGTCGTCTGTGAGGGCAATCACGGCCTGCGAAGGGCCACGCAGGACGGTTTGGCGCGGGTCTTGCGCCAATCAGCTCTTTGCGTCAGGATGATAGGAATATACCGTTACCTGAAGAAGCTCGTTTGGAAGGGAGTGCCAATCCGAATGTCGGGTTTGGTCTTCTTCCGGCGTCATGCTGCCGCGGTTGGCGTGAGAGAGTACTACCAACAGCTCGCCGCTGTGCCCAATCTGTTACAATCGTCACTTCTGATGAAAAAGGGGCAATTAGCTTGCCCGGCGCGTCAGCCCATTTGCGATGGCTCTGTCAATCATGTGCGTTGTTTCTATAAAGGAGCCCAACCTGCTTCTGCCTTCCGGCAGACAACATCGCCAAGTATGTATGGTTTGCCGCTATTGCATGCGGCCAGCACCAGAACGCACGTGGTACTGCCATGAGTTAACGTATACGACTGCACCCAAGCGTCCCAAGCACACACAAAACGCCGTCGGTTCTCCTGTAAGCCAGGCGTCGTCATAGGCATGCTGTGCGCAACGGTTTATTGCATCCCGCACAGTAAACTGTTACCCAAGGCAGCATCTGTAATGTGCAGCATGTGGACCGTCCCCACCAGAAGTCCTATATCAGGTACAGCGTGAAACCCGCAAACAGCAGTCCTGTCCTCTGCTTCAGTGCACGCATGCAACAGCACACGTCCATCAGTCCGCGCCGTCCCGTGCTTAAACTATGTAACTGTGCACATCAGGTGCCCACCGTTCTGCCCTGCACAGCACACACACTTCACTCAAGACACCCAAATCTTCACCAGTCCACCACGTGTCCTTTTGCAGTCACCCCCGCCCACGACTCCCCCAATCCCAGGCCCCAAACCCCCACACCACGCCCCAAGCCAACCCGATACATCCCCCGCACCCCTCCGCCGCGGCTTCCCCGTTGCACCCCGCTACCCCCGCCCTACCACCGTAATACACCCTACCGCTCTCTTACACGGCATCCCCAGCTACGGCACCTTGGCTAGGTGCCCCTTGATCCCCTGCACGCTCTGCACGATGTCCCGGTGCAGCCCCTTGTTCTCAGCCGCCCTCGGCTGCAGCGCGTCCAGCACCAGGTCCAGCGCCTGGCCCACGGTGGCCGGGGGCACCCCGCCCGCAGTGCACCGCTGCACTGTGAGCAGCACCCCCACGCAGCCCACCAGTACTTCCCGCAGCCACACCTCCGAATGGTCCTCCAGTGCGGCCTCCTCCCTGTCCTGCTTGCGCCCTGGCTGCTGCTGCTGCTCTTCCTTACTCTCCGGCGCGCGAGCGTCAGCAGTTGGCGGCTGCACCGCGTTCAGCGAGCTGCCGATCGCGTGCACAGCGTCAGGCGCCGCTGGGCCCTCCTCCAGCTCCGCCTTGACGTTCATGTTGCTCAATGAGCCCTGTGGCCCATCCGCTGCCAAACTCGCTGCGAGGGCGTCTGCCTTGGCCCGCTGCGTGTCGCTAGACGGCGCGGGGCCCCCTCCCACCTTGGCCGCCTCAGGCTGCTGCTGCTGGCCGCTTGCCCGGCAGCTACGCCGGCAGTCGTCCACCATCGTTGTGGCCTCAGCCAGCGCTTGCTCCACAAGCTCCTGAGCGGTCGCAGCAGGCGCGCCCACACCTCCCGTGCTGCCAAGCAGCCCCATACCCCCGCTGCCGCTCCCTGGGGGCTGCAGCGCCGCCCGTGGCGGCGGCACCAGCATCGGCAGCTGTCCGGGGAGCGGCAACGGCAGCGGCAGGGGCAGCGGTAGCAGCTGCTGCGCCTGCTGCCCTGGCGCCTTTGCAGCACCCTTCCCTGCCGCTGCCGCCACGGCCGCCGCCGCAGCCGCTGCCGCGCCCCCTAGCCCCTTCCCCTGCGGTACCGGTACCGGGGGAAGTGCCGGCATCGCCGGCATGGCCCCCGCCGCAGCCGCAGCTGCCCCAAGCTCCTCGCCGCCCCCGGCAGCGCCTGCCACCCCACCCGGCAGGCCCACGCCTGCCACACCGCCCCTGGCAGCCGCGGCCTGCTGCTGCATGGCCAGGAGTGCCCCCACGCCGGACGCGTTGCTGCCAGCCGCCAGCAGCTGCCCCTGGCGGCTCGTGAGGCGCGCGAGGGCCGCCTCCAGCGCCGCGTTGGTCTCCTTGAGCTGCAGCACCACGTTGGTGTACTGCAGCTGGAACTGCTCCGTGCGGTTGCCGTTGGCGTCGTTGTGCATGCCGGCGGCGGCCTCGTCGTTGAGCCGTGTGATGCGGGCCACCAGGTCCTCCTTGGCCTCCAGGTAGTGCTGCACCTCGGACACGGCGGCGGCGTCCGACTCGCGCATCTTCGGGAGGAGCATCAAGCACGGCGAAAAGGAGCACTTAAGGACGCCCAGGAATGGCACAACTGCAGCCATCCGCCCCACGATTCACCAGCCGCTCAGGGTTAGTAATGGGGTGCAGTTGCAAGACTTTAACTGCCCTGTTGCTGAGCCAGCTGGCTTGAAACCTCCCCCGAGGCCCGGATCACACGCTGCGGTGACCCGGCCGCATGGGTTATGTAAGCAACGGGTCCGGCAGGGAATACAGGGCATGCCGGCATGCACCGGTGTATGCGAAAACCACAGCGTGCCTCCGACCCTCTGTGCCACAGACAGCCCCCGCCACCCACCAGCTGCGCGTCGAGCCCCGTGACCCAGCTGCCGGTCAGCGGCATGACGCCAAACGGCCGCGACGCCGCCGCCGCCGCCACCGCGCGCGGGCCCAGCCGCGCCATCGCGTCCTGGCAGCGCCCGTTGAGCAGCGCCGGCACCACCGTCATGTGCGCGGGCAGGCAGTCGTGCGGCTCGCGCGGCATGACCTCCGTGTCCAGGATGACCTCCGTCATCAGCTCGTTGCGGCTGAACTGCACCCTGCGGTTACGGGATTCGGCGGGGTTCAGGGGACTGGGGCTAAGGAAAGCAGCAGTACTGCACTAATGCCTGTCGGGCCAAGAAATACTCAACGGTGGGGATCATAGATGCAGTGGTTGGACCGGGGCGAAAACCCTGTGCAGCGCTCCCGCCCCCTTGTGTGCATGTGTGCGCGGCGAGCATTCAGCAACGTGTACTTCGTGCTTTGTTGCCCTCACCTGTACTTGCTGCCCTTGACGGTGAGCACCTGGCCGTCATGCAGCTGGCGCGTGGCGGGGTGGCGCGCAGTGACCGCCTGGCCCACGCGCAGGGGCCGCGGCAGCTCGGGCGGCACCTCCATGCCCACCCCCACCTCGTCGTACTTGAGCCGCACGTGGTCCCTACGTAGTGCGCGAGGGGTGGAAGAGGGCAACGGCATAAGCAGCTGGGGTTCAGGTTCGAAGACACATACCAGTACCCCGACCCGTATGTGCTGAGCTGTCAGGGCGGTTTGGGGGCCTGTCAATGTAGACCTGGAGCGCACCTGTAGCCCTCGAGCCGCATGCGCTCCTCGCGCAGGAACGCCAGCGACAGCCGCCGCGGCCGGCCCAGCGCGCTGCGCAACACCGACCACTCCAGCCTTGTGAGCTTGGTGGTGGGCAGCTGCATGTGGGTGCAGAACTCCTGCACACAGGACCAGGCAACCACCTTTCCTGTTAGCAGGAGCCCAACCCAATTACACTCGCATACGATGCGACACCAGGACCACAACGGCTGGCAAACGTTTTGGTAAGGGCGCCCCCGCCCCCTTCCTTACCAGCAGCTCGTTCCTTAAAAACCAGGGCCGGTCCAGGGCGCTGTAGTGGAACTCGTACATGCACCACCGCCGCACGCGGGGGCTGCCGAGGCAGTGCCGCAGCACCACCTCCGCGGCCGGCAGCGGCTCGCCGTCCTCCCCCACCGGCACTGGCCGCGGCGGCAGCGGGGCCACCAGGGCAACGGTAGGCGGCGCAAGCCCCGCGGCCGCCACAGCGGCGGCGACAGGGTCCAGGGCCGCGACCGCCGCTGCTGCCATTGAGCCATCCCCCTCGTGGCGCGCCTCACCCTCCACAGCGTGTGCCTGCGTGCCGTCTTGGTTGGTCACGCCCTGGGGGACCGCAACCCCGGGTACGCCATGGCCGGCAACTGCGAGCCCGGCGTTGCCCGCAGCGGCGACAGCTGCGGCGATGGTGGCGGGGTCCAAGGCTGCTGAGCCCCCGGGTATGCCGGGCGCGCCGGTGGGCCCCAGGATGGAGGGCATGGCGCCCACCGCCGCGGCAGAAGGGAAGGCACCTACCAAGCCGGGCGGGACGCCAGGGAGATTGCCCATGCCTACGTCAAGGCCAGGTCAGGCATGGCAGCACGTGTTGAGGTCAAGGGGCGCACTGGGACCCCGCGGGAATGTCAAGCAGGAGTGTGCACCTTTTGTGGCAGCTGCGAATCATCGTTGTGCATGGCAGATGGAGGCCTGCGCGCGCCACTTTACCGCACGCTCCGCTTCGCCGGCCCAACCGCACCTGTCCGTGCCATGAGCATCTTGAAGGGCGTGAGGGCCACAGGAAGGCGCTCCGGTTGCGGCTTCCGCCGCCTCGCGCGCGGCGGCGGCGCAGCGCCCTGCTGCCCTCTACCCTGCCGGTTGCCCGCTGGTGGAAGCTGCCCGCGCCCGGCTACGCCGCGACCGCGGGGGTCCAACCCCTTGCCCGCTATGAGTGCGTGCGATGCGGGCAAAGGCAGACCGCCGCTCGTGTCCCTGCTGACCTCTGTGGGTGACCCCCCGCCGCCCCGCCGCCCGCCTGCAGGGCCTCCTCGCGCCCCACGCAGCCCGTGTGTCTTGACGGGCGGTACGCCCGCAAGGAGCACAGCAGTGCTCTGCGCCAGGTCCGGCCCGCTCATGGCCCCCGTGCCACCGTCCATGCTGCCTGCCCCAGCCCCCACGGAAGCGTCGTTGCCGCTGTCGAACGCTGCCCCGGTCTGCTGCTCGTCCTCCTGCTCCGCCTTGACCTGCGCAGTCGCCTGCGCGGCCCCAAGCACAGCCGCCGCAGCTGCCGCCGCCGCGGCTGCCCCCTTCACCATGCGCCCGCTGGCCATCGCCTCTTCCGCCTCCTGCAAAGACGACATCGCCGCAGCCACCGCAATGGCAGAAGGCTTCCGCCGGCGCTGCGGTCGGTTGGCAACCAGTCCGCCGGACGCAGCGCCTGCAGCCCCGCCCAAGGCATCGCCCTCCGATGCGGACGGTCCCCCGGGTGCCTCCTCGCTGCCGTCCCCCTGGTCCACCCCTCCTGCACCTCCCGACGCAGTGCCGTTCTCGCCCGCCTGCAGCTGTGAAGAAGTGGTGGGAGATTCCAGCTGTGGCTGTGGCTCCTTTTTGGGTGTCGCGGCGCGCGGCGGCGCGCGCGTGGGTGTGCCGCGTGGGGCTTTGTGTGGGCTACGCATGCCAGCGCCAGCCACAGCCGCAGCAGCTGCGGCGGTCATCATGGCTGCGGCATCAACTGCTGTGGTTGATGACATGCGGGGCAGGCCCTTTGAGGGCGTGCCGAGGGGCGTTCCGGACGGTGTTCCACGCCCGCCCCGTCCTGAAAGACACGACATGCACAGGCGTATATCAACATAGGCACAAGATGCCAGGCACTGAAAGTCTTGCGCTCGCTCAGCATGTCCACTACAGCCACGACAGGCATGACAGGCGTAGACGCAAGCAGCAAGTGGCCTACCACGTCCACGCCGAGGTGTGCTCATCTGCGGCGGCAGGTCCGCCTCCTGTGCGTCCGCGGTGTTGGTGACCACGGGGGCGCCGTTGGGGCCCTCCTCCTCGTCCAGGTTGGTCGACGCCGCATGAGCTCCGGACGCCAGCGACAGCAGGGCATCTACACCCTCGTCGACGTCGTTGTTGTGGCGGCCTTCGAGAGAAATAGGCGCACAGGCAGGTGTCATTCAGTGGCAAGCACAGTTGGAACCCGGAACGGGGTGTCGCACGCTGGATAGCTGAACCTGCGGGGCGTGCATCCAACGGCTGCAGCGGGCATGCGCATGAGACTCACTGGTACGCCAGCGGTCAGCTGTTGGCGAGCGGAAGCGGCCCTCGGGTTGCGGCGGACCTTCGAAGTCCTCAAAGAGCTTCCTGCTGCGTTTCCGTCCTGGTGACGCCCATTCTGGGCCTGTAGGTGATCCTGGCAGCTTGCTGGCAGCCTGCGGACAGGAAACAGCCCATGTAAGCACATGTTGCTTTTGGTATCTGTGACTACCCAAGATACGTGTCGTG